>SJYA01010977.1:0-13103 GCA_006410615.1 Neotragus moschatus
AAAGAAAGGCAATGCCAAAGAATGCTCAAACCACTGCACAGTTGCACTCATCTCACACGCTAGTAAAGTAATGCTCAAAATTCTCCAAAAGTTAGGTAAGTGTATCACAAATGTAATTTAATAATGAAGTACTAGCAAAGGGAGAAGTGATCATAAAACAGAAAAGAAGCCAGGCCTAAGGAGAAAATGGAAACATAGACAGGTGAGGGGAAATGAGGTGTGAATAAGGACGGTTGATCAAATTGAGCTACGTAGCCTGTAGTTGTGTAATGTCCATTTCAGCAATAGTGCACAGTACAGTCTGCTGTTAGAGCTGGTACTTAAGTTGGAAAACTAGTGTTTGTTGATAACAGGAAAGTATTAAAAAACAACAACAACAACCAGGTTTTGTGGGGAGAAAATTAGGAGTAATAAGACCAATTTTAAAAAACAGAAGTCAAAATTAGTAGTTCGAGTTGCTATCTTAATGACTTAAACTTTGGCCGCTAGGTAATTTTTGTTATATTTTTAGCATTTTTCATCCCCTTTAGGGAGAGATTGCTCATTTGGGTGATGACTTGTTTATTGTTTAGAGAATTGCAGATTTGTTGATTAGGTTCAGTTTCTAAATGATTTTGTTTACAAATAAAAAAGCTAGAAACTACTGATCTTTAAGGAAATATGCATATCCACCTTTTCCAGGTTGAAACAGGCCTTAGCTTGCACAGCAGCAGCCATTAGTATTTCATTAAAATAATAAAAGCTTTGTTTTCTATGACATCTGAAGTGCGTGAGCTAAAATACTATGCCACTGTGTGTATTTGATTGCTTTGTATCTCTGTACAAACTCATCTCAATTAGGCGAGAAACAGTAGGTGATTTTTCCATCTTCCTTTGGTTGGTGGTTTGTGCTGTCCATCCACATTTGTCCATCATGGATTTTCAGGATCTTTGGGATTCATTTAACTCAGGACTCATGAGCTGGGGAGCCCTGGTCCGTCATTGAGGGTTGCAGGCCAGTCAGTTCTGAGAGCCTCACACACCGTACTCTTGCTGTACCATGACTTGTTCAGGGTTGTACTGCTCTGGCAGGGCTTTTACTCAGAAAGTTCGAGTTGAGATGCATTTGTTCAGTTATCAGTGTGCTCCTACTATGTGCCAGGTGCCAAGCTGGCCTGTGGGAACATAGAGGTAGATTTGTTACAGACCAGCCCACACGACTGAAGTGACTTAGCAGCAGCAGCAGCCTGTAGGGAACACAGTATGGAAGACAGACATTGACATACAATGAAATGTGTTCACAGTACCACCAATCCTAGTGAAGCTGGGAATCTGGTATTTAGGGTTTAGAGTGGGGAATGATTAATACCACCTGGTATTAGATTTAGATTTGAGAGATTTGGCAAAATCTTCACAGAGGAGATGACTTTTAAGCAGCATTTTTAAGGTTAAGTGAGCATTAACTAAGATGCAAAAGTATTCCAAGCATATCAGTATGGGCCTAGAGTCACGAAAGGACAGGGTGTGTTTGTGGAACAGTGAGAAATTTGGAATTACTGCTGTGTGGTGGGAATAGAAGAGCAAGATGGAGCAAGACCAGAGGGCCCTAGATGAAAAGTTAGGATGTTGTTCTGCCAACAAAGTTCTTAGAGAAATGACATGATGAGATTGGTGGGGTTTTGTTTTGTGTGTTTTTAAAGAGACAAGCACTGTTGGCATAGGAGAAAGATAGGGATAGAAACAATTCTGTGCCTATTCTTAACAGTTAAGAGACTGGGAGAATTGTTTACAGAGAGGGGAATTGCAAGGATCTCACCAGAGCAGAGGATGAGGTGGTTGGATGGCATCACTGACTCAATGGACATGAGTTTGAGTAAACTCTGGGCATTGGTGATGGACAGGGAGGCCCGGCGCGTGCCGCAGTCCATGGGGTCACAAAGAGTTGGACACAACTGATTGACTGAACTGAGCAACCAAAGCAGTGACAGTGAGGACAGAGGAAGGGAAGAATCTGAGGGGAAGTTGAGACAAGGCTAGGACTGGTTTGCTAATCATGATATGGTTGAGAAGAAAGAAGTTGAAGAGAGGGCTCAGGTTCCTTTGTGGCTTTCCTATTACAGGGTGGATGTCCTTCATGGAGACAGGGACTGCAAGGGGCATGCAGCTTTGGAGGAGGTGATGAATTCATTCTGGAGATGTTACATTGCTTTTACAGCATCCAGGTAGTTTAGTCTGCAGGTTAGTCTGGAGATAAGAGAATGACACGTTGAACAGCATAGTGCCCAGTCACATATAAACCTGAGAGTGGAGCATAATTTGAATAAAGGGACAAGGACAGAATCTGGGTCAGGGAGTACAAGGTGGTACAAAGGAAATGGAGAAAACAATCATGAAGATAAAAGAAAGACCAGAGAGAGTAGTGGCAGTAGTGACCCGTGAACAAGAGAGGGGAGGTTCTAGAACTTGGGATGCATAGGGTCACCTGGTTCAGAGTTTAAAGAGAAGATGGAATGATTGAGTACATGCATGTGTTGGGAGAGTGTGTGATTTTCTCAGTTCTATCTCAGACTCACATCCATTGAGTCAGTGATGCCATCCAACCATCTTACCCCTGTAGTCCCTTTCTCCTCTTGCCTTCAGTCTTTCCTAGATCAGAATCAGGGTCTTTTCTAAGGAGTCAGCTTTTCTTGGCTCCCTCTTTTTATAGTTTTATCTCTTTCCCTACTCCCTGCACCCCACCCCCGCCTGCCCTGTGCAAATTAGGGCTAGCCAGGAAGGGGGTGTGTTTGTTTCACCTGAGGTTCTCACTCTAGTCCACAGATTTTTCCTTTGTTCCTTTTCCTCGAGCTTTTCCCTTTTTTTGTCTGTCTTTTAGCTGTTGCCATTATGGACTCCTTTTTCCTATTCTAACTCCCTGACACATGGAGCATTGATGTGGCTGTTGCAAGACCAAGTGTCACTGTCAGTGAAAGCCAGTGAGGTTAAACGTATGCCAAGTAATAGTTCACTTTACTGTAAGACTGAGGGGAAGACTAGTTTGGATGGTTGTTGGGGTAATAAGAGTGAGTTGCATCCACTGTGTCTGTTATCCTTAAGCAGTGGAGATGGACACTTCTTTCTCTGAGATTGTAGGGAGGGGAGAATGGTGTTTTTTCATTAAGTATATTGGGAGATAGGGAGTCAGTTGGTCCAGTTCCATCATCTTTTTAACCAAGGGGTTGAGAAGGAATTATGAGGTTAGAAGTGTTAAAATTTGATGCAGTCATCCTGGAGAAAGTAGACAGTGGTTTTCAGATACCTATGGTGAAGGAAAGAGTATAATTGCTAAGTTGGAAAATTTCAAATTTGGTTTCTTCTGCATCCCTTCATAGGTGTAACAGATGTGAGTTGAAAGTAGAGCTGACTGGCACTGGTAAAATAAAAGATTAAAAATTAGTATTCTTTTTGTTTGGCTCTGAAGTGTAACCTGTTATCAGTCTTGGTAGGCTGTAGCTGAGTCCCATAGCCCATCTGAGATTGGAATTTGATAGATACTTTAAAGGTACTATTCGTTCCATGTGCTCCTGAGCCAGAATTTCAAATTGAACAGAGAAGTTTTGCAGTAGCAAAAATACAACGTAAAATCTGTTATTGGCAAGTTTTGCTGTGAGATTTCAGGGTAGTTTTATGACTGATCTCTCTGGCCTTAATGTTAAAAAATTTTATCACATTATCATTGATATTTATTTACACTTATTGTTTAAACTTTTGAAAATTTAGTTGCATTCCAAATTATTACTTGTACATTCTTTAAAACTAAGTGAGCTTTTACCTTTAAAAGCAATGTGGACACTTGTTTCAAAAGCTTGGAATGGCCTCCAGGGACAGAGTCTTCTGTTTTGATACTCGACTTTCCTAGCTTCAGTGCCTTAGTCTGTTTTTTCTTCATTTATTCAACATGTTTATCAAGTGTCTACTATGTTCACTGTTCTAAGAATGGGGAATATAGTGGTGAACAAGACAAAGCTTATATTTGAGTGAAATAGACCATGCATGCATGCTCAGTCGTGTCCGACTCTTTGCGACCCCATGGATTGTAACCCGCCAGGCTCCTCTGTCCATGGGATTTTCCAGGCAAGAATACTGGGATGAGTTGCCATTTCCTTCTCCAGAGGATCTTTCTGACCCAGGGATCAAACCCATGTCTCCTGCATTCCAGGTGGATTCTTTACCACTGAGCCACCAGGGAAGTCTGAAATAGACTATAAATGAGTAAATATAATCTATCAAGTTGTGAAATGCTATGAACCAAAAGGAAAGCAGAGTAAGGAGATGGAATATTAGAGTGCTGATTTTGGAGATGGTGTGGTCAGGGAAGATCTCACTTGAGCAGACTTAATTGAGGAGAAAGAGAGTGAGTCACCTGAAAAACAGAGTGGGAGACCAGTAAGGACCAGTAAGGGGGGCGGGTCCTGGCAAGAGCAGGGAGAAGGCCAGTGTGACTGGAGAAGGGTGAGCTCAGGGAGGAACCTTGCTAAAGTGCGAGAGAACAGTAAGGACCAGTAAGGGGGGGTCCTGGCAAGAGCAGGGAGAAGGCCAGCGTGATTGGAGAAGGGTGAGTTCAGGGAGGGGCCTTGCCAAAGTGGTTCATGTGTTCACAGAATTAATCCAGATTAGATGTAGTGACTAATGTGATGTATCCAAATCATCAGGTTTGGCATTTGTTATATTTATACTACTATATTATCTTCACTATAGGATGGAACAAAATTCATCTGTATTGGGGCGCTATATTCTGAGCTTCTGGCTGTCAGCAGTAAAGGAGAGCTTTATCAGTGGAAGTGGAGTGAATCTGAGCCTTACAGAAATGCACAGGTATTTCATTATATTAAATCTTGCTTTGAGTAGCTCTCCAAATCAATATACAAAATGATAATCACTTTTCTCATGCTTTCAAAGAATCCTTCCTTACATCACCCACGAGCAACATTTTTGGGGCTAACCAATGAAAAGATAGTTCTCCTGTCTGCAAATAGCATAAGAGCAACTGTAGCTACAGAAAACAACAAGGTAAGACATCCTGTGATAAACATTTGTTAAATTCTTGATTTTCTTCCTCTCCCTGTCCCTTTTCCATCTTTTTATTTCTATCTATCTAACTTAAACCTAAAAATACCAAGTGTCTTAGGCCTTAGTACTATAATCCAGTGTATAATCTTTTCTGTTTTATCTGTTTTATAATTCAGTTTCAGAGAGATCTTTCTACTTTAAGGGGAGAAAAATTATTCAAGCTGAGTGCTGACAAACGAGATACTGAAGAACTATAATAGAGGAAGTATAGCTATTATACTATCCTCAGATTATCAATTTGACTTTAGAGTCACAAATTCTTTTAAAAATTGTTGGAGCAGATGTTTATTTTCAATTAATGCCTCAGAACCGTCTATTTCAGTATCTACTATTTTGATTGATTTGTGTGAAGGAAGTAATTTAGTTTCTAGTCTCATTAAGAACCTTTTCCTAATTATTTGTTTTTCTATCCTGTAGAATTCTGGTCCACAGTGTAGATATTCCTTGCCCTTGTTTTGACCACAGTCTCTTTGAAAAGATTACATGTTTTTACTTAAGCTTGTGATATTTTATTCTTCAGGTTGCTACCTGGGTGGATGAAACTTTAAGTTCTGTGGCTTCTAAATTAGAGCACACTGCCCAGACTTACTCAGAACTTCAGGGTGAACGGATTGTTTCTTTACATTGCTGTGCCCTTTACACCTGTGCACAGCTGGAGAACAATTTATACTGGTGGTGAGTATCACAGAGGAGGTATTTCTTACCAGTGGAGGCTTTTATGTACATTATGGTTGTTGTTGTTCAGTCATATCTGACTCTTTGCAGCCCTATGGATTGAAGTGCCCCAGGCTTCCCTGTCCTTCATTATTTCCCAGAGTTTGTTCAAACGCATATCCATTGAGTTGGTGTTGTTTATGTACATAGATAGGTGCTTTAAGTAGTCAAAGCAATAGAGAAGGTCAGTTGAAAGATAATGCTTTAGACTCACAGACATAGAAAACAGACTTGTGGTTATCAAAGGGGTAAGGGGACAGGGGAGAGATAAATTAGGAGTCTGGGATTAGCAGATACAAACTACTATAAATAGGTAAACAACAAGCTGTTACTGAATAGCACAGGGAACTATATTCAGTATCCTATAATAAACCATAATGGTAAATAAAAAATGGAATATGAAAGGAATATATACATATTGTATACAATTATACATATACTCTTTTTCCTATTCTATGTATATGTATAGCTGAATCACCTTGCTGTGTACCAGAAACTGATGCAACTTCAATTAAAAAAAAAAAGATGCTTATACAGAGGGAAATTTTCACCTTGGAGCAAAGTAACATTAAAAATAAACCTTAAGATTAAAAAAAGGTTACAAAAATATACTTAGTGACTATAATTATGAAATTAAAAAAAATATAAGTAGAAATAAAAATCACTTATAATCCTACAACCTGAATATAACTACTGTTAACATTTTGGGTAGGTTTTATTAATCTTTTTTTGTATGTATAAATGTATATTTTGCTTTTGCTTAATTAGAAACAGTATTTTTTATACTTTTCTCATTTAACAGTAACATAAAATAGAAATTTATTAAAGTGTTTCATTGCCTGAATATTCTGTGCCTCACTTTGTTTCTTTAATTTTCAAAAGGGACTTTAAATATGTTTTCTGTTGTGTTTTAAGAAATCAGCAACTTTGCATTGGTAAAAATAACATAGGGAGATCTACTAATTAAAACAGAATTAAATTAATTTAAACCGAAAATGTCAAATGATGAATTTCCTGTAAATTTTAATCCTTAATGATTAAGTAAGGGTTAATAATAAAAGTTGGTCCAATTATATACTGTCAGACCTGTGATCAAGTTATTATTAATAAATTGCACACATTAATATTATACTGAGGTGAAAATGTTAGAGAAGGAATAGTGGCTCAGACGGTAAAGTGTCTGCCCACAATGCGGGAGACTTGGGTTCGATCCCTGGGTGGGAAAGATCCTCTGGAGAAGGAAATGGCAACTCACTCCAGTACTCTTGTCTGGAAAATCCCATGGACAGAAGAGCGTGGAAGGCTACAGTTCATGGTGTCGCAAAGAGTCGGACACAACTGAGCAAACTTCACTTTCAATACTAGTAATAGTTAAATACAATGTGTGAAATTTTAGATTTGTTTAATGGCTTCTTTGCTGCTTATTTGTCCAATTTTTGCTTTTCACTTTCAGGGGTGTAGTGCCTTTTAGTCAAAGGAAAAAAATGTTAGAGAAAGCTAGAGCAAAAAACAAAAAGCCCAAATCTAGTGCTGGTATTTCTTCAATGCCGAACATCACTGTTGGTACCCAGGTAAGTGATTAGAATTAAGTCTATCTTAAGGGACATTGTTGCTCTTCAAAATCAGTTTCTTTCCCTGTAGTTAATTCCCCCATAGACAGTTTTATAAATGAATGTCATTTGAAGGACCAAGTCCCAGTAGTGTGTATGTGCCACATCACTTTTTATTCAGTAACTGAGTCACTTATAGATTTTGCCCTGATGTCAGTTGGTTTTCCTGTGTGGCAGGGATCCTAGATTTGCCTGATTTTAGGAATCATTCTGTACTTAACTGTATAGCCAGGATCTGCTTACCTGAAACATTCCTTCAGTTGGTTGGTGGTAGGATACAGGCTTCATTGTGTTTAACAAACACCGGGTGATTTTTAATAACCAAGCATTTTCAAAAGATTTTGCTTTCTGGTCATACTGTCATACAACCATCTCAGAATAAAATCCCTGTGCTTCTACTAGTTTCTGTGTTTTGATTCTGAGATGGTTTTGAAACAGGAATCAGAGTTCTTGTACGCGAAGCCAAAGAATGAAATCCATGAACACACAAATGCTTACAGTAGCAAGTGAATAGGATTTATTAGAGAGGAGGAAAATACAAAGCTCTCAGCATAGACACAGAGGGAAGGGGTAGAGTCCCCCCAAAACGTGGGGATTACCTCAGCTTTAGACTCAGAGTCCCTTGGACTGCAAGGAGATCAAACCAGTCCATTCTGAAGGAGATCAGCCCTGGGATTTCTTTGGAGGGAATGATGCTGAAGCTGAAACTCCCCTACTTTGGCCACCTCATGCGAAGAGTTGACTCATTGGAAAAGACTCTGATGCTGGGAGGGATTGGGGGCAGGAGGAGAAAGGGATGACTGAGGATGAGATGGCTGGATGGGATCACTGACTTGATAGATGTGAGTCTGAGTGAACTCTGGAAGTTGGTGATGGACAGGGAGGCCTGGCATACTGTGATTCATGGGGTCGCAAAGAGTCGGACATGACTGAGTGACTGAACTGAACTGAACTATATCTTTACCAGTATTAATGTGTACATTTTTGGTTGGTTCCTGTCCTTAAAACCCGTTATTTTTAATCAGTCAGTTTAAAGGTCCAGATGCTTAACTTTTAACATCTTTGTGGCTTCTCTTGATCCTCCGATTAAGTNGTGACTGAACTGAACTGAACTATATCTTTACCAGTATTAATGTGTACATTTTTGGTTGGTTCCTGTCCTTAAAACCCGTTATTTTTAATCAGTCAGTTTAAAGGTCCAGATGCTTAACTTTTAACATCTTTGTGGCTTCTCTTGATCCTCCGATTAAGTCACCACCCTTCTTCATGCCCACTGGCCATTTTATAATGGACCAAATGTATGGGTTTAAGATTAATGATCACCAGTTGTTTTTCCCTCAGCATATGAAACAGAAGTTAATTACTGCTGTTCCCTGGATCTGAGTGTTGATAATTTATCAGTCCAAGAATATAGTGCTAATTGCTAAATCTCTTCAGTTGTGTCTGACTCTTTGCGACGCTGTGGTAGCCCACCAGACTCCTCTGTACATGGGATTCTCCTGGCAAGAATACTGGAATGCGTTGCTGTTCCCTCTTCCAGGAAATCTTCCCAACCCCGGGATCCATCGCGCCTCTGTTATGTCTCCTGCATTGCAGACAGGTTCTTTACCACTAACACTACCTGGGAACCCAGACCAAGGATACATTCCAGGAATTGGGGACAAAGGGTATAGCTTTAGGCTAATGGAGTGAGATGTTTATTGAAAACACGGTCTCAGAGTCCTACATTGCCTAACAATTTCTACCTCAGTTTTAGGCTCATATATATCTGATGGAAGGTGATTTTTCTTGTATCGCAGTGGTTCTCAAAGTGTGATCCAAGGACTCCTCCTGCCTTCTCAGCCCTTTCAGGGGATCTGTAGAGTCCTTTTTCCAGTTACCTGTCTTTGTTAAGGCTGAGTTGTCTTTATATACTTTTGCTAAAGTAGCATGTCATGGCAAATTGAATGCAAAAAGCATACCTGAGACTCCCAACTGTCTTACATTAAAGTAGACATTGAGATCTAAAAAAATGTAAACAATGCCACTTTCCTTGGCTAGTATTTTTAAAAATGTAGTTTTTAAATTTTTTAAAATAAATTATGCATGTTAACATGGGATACTTAAAGTTTATCAGTTTTAATTACTAACATGTCAAATACCAACTATAACCCATATAAAGAAAACATTTTGGGGTCCTTGCTAATATTTAATGGGGTAAGATAGTCTTGAGACCAAAACTACTGTTAATACTTCTGATTCATTAGATTCTTATAGGAATTTATCTTCAGGATGAAAGTTGATGTTTATATTATTATAGCAAGTGCTGCAATGATTGTTTAAGGACTTTAAATCTTTTCTGTTGCATGACATGGCACTAATTCCCTCATCTAACTTTTTTCCCAATTCAGCTTTTTCACTATAAGATGGTATCATTTACATTATCTATTGCTTACAAAGTAATTACTAGTTTAGCTGTTAGTTTTGTCTAAAACTCAGTTTAATAATGTATTTGTTATTTTTGTTGGGGGCTTCATTTTCTTTTTTTGTCCTATTCGTGGTTGTCTTGTTCTGGATCGTTTTTTTAACCTTCCAGCTAGGAAGTTTTTAGTGACGACCCATTATTTTGTTTATTTGTTGTTTAGTCTTAATTATTTATGTCAGTTGCTTCAGACAGATCTCTCACTTATAGTAGCTACCCTTTACTTATTCAGTTCACATACTGATCTCTTACGTTTCCCAAATTCCTTATTTATTCAACTCACATATTAGCCAGATATCCTAGCAGATGCCTTATTAGCATGTAGGACGACATTACTATAGACAGGGAGGAAAGAAAAAATCCTTTAAATGTGCACTGAAGGAAAGCTTTAAGCAAAATAGGTTGGCACTAAATTGCTGGAAAAGAGCATATTCCAATACTTCAGTGTAGAACTAAGGTTCTGTTTTAAAGTATAGGAAGCAGGAGGATTAAGGCAGCCATGGCCACAGAATGGGGAAAGCATTCATATGCTTGTATCAGAATTGTTGATTGACTTCTCTGGTGGCTCAGACGGTAAAGCATCAGCCTGCAATGCTAGAGATTGTGTTCAATCCAATCTGGGTTGGGAAGGTCCCCTGGAGAAGGAAATGGCAATCCATTTCAGTACTCTTGCCTGGAAAATCCCATGGGCGGAGGAGCCTGGTAGGCTGCTGTGCAAAGGATCACAAAGAGTTGGACACGACTGAGCGGCTTCACTTCTGAGTTTGCAGCAGCATCTGCATTCACAGATTTTAACAGTTGAGAGTAGTATGTTTAGCACATGCCTGTCTGTTATGTACTGGATATATACCTCCTTTAAGGTGCATTTATTTTTATTCTAAGATATTAATAACTTATTCTCTAATATAGTTTGGCATATTTCTTTTATAATTATAGCCTTCTTATTGATCCTTTTTCAGGATTTAAGCTTTCACTGGCATTTTTTGAAAATTTATGGATGAAACCTCTCTTTTAAGTCAAGCTAAGCATACCCTTTCAAGAAGTTGTCTCTTACCTATTCATTCTATGCCACAGAACTGTATTTAACGACAGAGCTTTTACTCTTTGTCAGTATTTCCAATTCCTATACTCCTGTGTGCTACCAATAACTCCCACTCCCAAAATCTTTATATATGCCACTGTCAAGTATAAGGTAATCATTAGTTATTGAATGACTGAACAGAATGTCAGTAAGTTTTGGGCTGCTTTAGAAATCAAAAGAGATTTCCAGAAATAATGTTCATATCACAGTAGTAGCTTTTGTTGGTGCATTTGGCAGGGCCATGTTACAAGTTACTGGTTTTAGAGTATGACCTGGGGGTGCTCCCTAGCAATAAGAATTTATAGGTTTTTCACTTTTGAACTCAGTTAACTTCTAACACTAATGTCTACATATTATGTTTTTTTAATGTAAGTGAAAACTTACATTATCTAGTTATAATTCTAGCTTATAGAAAACAGTCTTCTGAGGGAAACAAATACCTGTAGAGATGAAGTTTATGGAGCCTATATATAGCATCATGAATTAAGGGAGAAAATAATTTCAAATTATAAGAAAATAATTATTTTGTTTACATTTTACTTTTAATAACCTTTGTAGTTTCTTCTGTGCTGTTTCTTTTCTATGTGCTTGTAGCAGAATGGTCAGGGGATTTGCTGCATGAAATATCAGTTCAGTTCAGTCACTCAGTCGTGTCTGATTCTTTGTGACCCCATGGACTGCAGCACGCCAGGCTTCCCTGTCCATGATCCCTCCTGGAGCTTGCTCAAACTCATGATGCCATCCAGCCATTTCATCCTTTCCTTCTGCCTTCACTCTTTCTCAGTATCAGGGTATTTTAGTTTGTTTTTAGCAAGTGTGCTAAAATTATTCCTGCTTTTTGATTTTAGGAACACATAACTCTTCTAGTTTGTTTAAAAATTATGTCATTCTGATGGTGATTTTTCTTTTGTTTGCTAGGTATGCTTAAGAAATAATCCTCTCTATCATGCTGGAGCAGTTGCATTTTCAATTAGTGCTGGGATTCCTAAAGTTGGTGTCTTAATGGAGTCGGTTTGGAATATGAATGATAGCTGTAGATTTCAACTTAGATCTCCGGAGAGCTTGAAAAGCATGGACAAAGCTAGCAAAACTACTGAAGCTAAGTAAGTACTATGTCTTAACTAATCTTGATTTTTCTAGTTTGCTTTGTATATGAAGGAGGATAATCAAGGGAGACTTCAGAGAGGTGTACAGTGACTTATAAAAGTGTTAATAGCATGTGGGGTCTTGTTAAGATCCCCACGAGTTTTGACAGGAACTGGTAAAATTTATTATTTGCAGTTTCGTTAATATTTGTATATTACAGTTATTCTTAATGTTTAGTGGCCAGAAGGGCCAATGTAGGGTTCTCTCTTAATGTCTTTGTTTGATCATTAGAGTGTATCCTTTGAAGGTGGTATATAGCAGTGACAGTGGGTTCAGCCTTACTGTCTTAGGCAGACTTTTTCCTACTCTCTTCTTGTGTAATCATCTTAATTTCTACCTAACATCTTGCCTGCATCTTGATCACTGGAAGGGTTTTATAGGTTAATATACTGGGGAGGGAAATTCTATAAAGGATTTTTGTGAATTTTGGGGTGGGGGATTAGGTAAACAGAAATAGCACTGAATTATATAAAACCTACATTCTGGAGCTAGCTTACTATTTGGGAGCCATGTACAGATCTTAAGACCTGTACTTTTAGAAGCATCTACTCATCTTTAAAAATACTGTGTATTATAATTTGGCTGTTTGGTACTTGAGCTTTAATAAAGTTTCAAAATAGCTTTTTTCTTAATTTTATAAAAATACATGAACATTATAGAAATACAGAAAAGTAATATAATATCACATTGCAGAAATAACATTTTAAATATTTTAATGTACTCTTGTTCTAAATGTGTACAAGCAGTTGAAAAGAAATGATTGGGACTATACTACACATACAGGTTTTTTTTTTAATTAAAATTTTTTTTTTTAATTTTACTTTTTACTTTATTTTGCTTTACAATACCGTATTGGTTTTGCCATACACTGACATGAATCAGCCACTGGTGTACATGAGTTCCCAATCCTAAACCCCCCTCCCACCTCCCATCCCATATCTTCTCTCTGGATCATCCCTGTGCACCAGCCCCAAGCATCCTGTATCCTGTATTGAACATAGAC
>SJYA01010979.1:0-13106 GCA_006410615.1 Neotragus moschatus
GCATCATTCTTTAGGGATTTGAATAGTTCTGGTGGAATTTCTTCACATCCACTAGCTTTATTAATAGCAGTGCATCTTAAGGCCCACTTGACTTTGTACTCCAGAATGTCTGGCTCTGGGTGACTAACAATACCATCATAGTAATCCGGTTCATTAAGACCATTTTAATACACTTCTTCCATGTATCTTTTCCATCTCTTCTTGATTTCTTCACTATATATTAGGTCTCTACCATTTTTATCCTTTATTGTGCCTATCTTTGGGTAGAATGCTCCTTTGATGTTTCCAGTTTTCCTGAAGAGACCTCTAGTTTTTCCCCTTTTGTCGNAATCCGGTTCATTAAGACCATTTTAATACACTTCTTCCATGTATCTTTTCCATCTCTTCTTGATTTCTTCACTATATATTAGGTCTCTACCATTTTTATCCTTTATTGTGCCTATCTTTGGGTAGAATGCTCCTTTGATGTTTCCAGTTTTCCTGAAGAGACCTCTAGTTTTTCCCCTTTTGTCGTTTTCTTCTATTATTAAACACTGTTGATTGAAGAAGGCCTAGTTGTTTCTTCTAGCTATTCTTTGAAACTCTGTGTTTAATTGGATGTATCTTTCCCTTTCTCCCTTGCTTTTCACTTCTCTTCATTCTTCCACTATCTTTAAGGCCAGATAACCACTCTGCCTTCTTGCTTTTTAATTTGGGATGGTTTTGTTTGCCACTTCCTATACAATATTTCAGACCTCTGTCCATAGTTGTTCAGGCACACTGTTAACTAGATCTAGTCCCTTGAGTTCATTTGTTACCTCTACTGTGAATTCTTCTGGGATTTGATTTGCTTAGTAGTGTCTATCATAAGTGTCAAATGTCAGGCAAGCTTACTGCCTGTGAGTTCCCCAAGCTCTGAGTTATTCTGCTAAGGGACAACCTACCACATATCAAGGGCAACCTGACCCTGTTCAAGTCACCCAGTGGGAACTGGGTGTGAGGAAATGCACAGATGCTGGCACTCTGGTTACTGTTACCACTGCCCAGCAGTCTCATGTCTTNTTTTCCTCTATTTCTTTGCATTGATCACTGAAGAAGGCTTTCTTATCTCTTCTTGCTATTCTTTGAAACCCTGCATTCAGATGCTTACATCTTTCCTTTTCGCTTCTCTTCTTTTCATAGCTATTTGTAAGGCCTCCCCAGACAGTTTTTTTGCTTTTTTGCATTTATTTTCCATGGGGATGGTCTTGACCCCTGTCTCCTGTACAATGTCATGAACCTCATTCCATAGTTCCTTAGGCACTCTTTCAGATCTAGTCCCTTAAATCTATTTCTCACTTCCACTGTATAATCATAAGGGATTTGATTTAGGTCATACCTGAATTTTCTAGCGGTTTTCCCTGCTTTCTTCAGTTTCAGTCTGAATTTGGCCATAAAGAGTTTATGGTCTGAGCCACAGTCAGCTCCTAGTCCTGTTTAAATCAGCTATTTGAAATAACATATGAAGACTATTATTTAGAAAATAAATCACAAGGACCGACTGGGTAACAAAAGGAATGGTACTCCATTCTCTGAAATAACCTGTGTAAGAATAGAACTCAAAGTACAACATATACACATCTACGTATGAGTGAATCACTAAGAGTCCCTGGTAGCTCAGTCAGTAAAGAATCTGCCTGCAATGCAGGAGACCTGGTTTCAATCCCTGGGTTGGGAAGATTCCTTGGTGAAGGGAAGGGCTACCCACTCTAGTATTCTGGCCTGGAGAATTCCATGGACTGTATAGGCCATGGGGTCACAAAGAGTCAGGCATGACTGAGAGACTTTCACTTCACCTCATACAGAAATAGAACCCAAAATACAACATATACACATCTATATATGAGTGAATCACTAACAGTCCCTGGTAGCTCAGTCAGTCAAGAATCTGCCTGCAATGCAGGAGATCAGGGTTTGGTTCCTGGGTTGGGAAGATCCTATGGAGAAGGAAATGACAATCTACTCCAGTATTCTTGCCTGGGAATTCCCAAGGACAGAGGAACCTGGTGGGATACAGCTGAACTATTTCAAATCCTAAAAGATCATGGTGTTAAAGTGCTGCACTCAGTATGACAGCAAACTTGGAAAACTCAGGCCACGGGACTGGAAAAAGTCAGTTATCATTCCAATCCCAAAGAAGGGCAATGCCAAAGAATGTTCAAACTATGCACAATTGCACTCATTTCACACACTAGCAAAAGTAAGTTCCCAAGACGGGCTTCAACGGAACGTGAATGAAGAAATTTCAGACATTCAAGCGATATTTAGAAAAGGCAGAGGAACCAGAGGTTAAATTGCAACATCTGTTGGATCATAGGAAAAGCAAGAGAATTCCAGAGAAACATCTGCTTCATAGACTACACTAAAGCCTTTGACTGTGTAGATCACAACAAACTGTGGAAAATTCTTAAAGAGATGGGAATATCAGACCACATTACCTGCCCCCTGAGAAACCTGTATGCAGGTCAAGAAACAACAGTTAGAACCAGACATGGAACAACGGACTGGTTCAAAATTTGGAAAGGATTTCAACAAGGCTGAATATTGTCATTCTGCTTATTTAACTTACATGCAACAACGAGTGAATCAAGTTGCTATGAATTAAAAAAAAAAACAACACCCAATGCATTGTAATTCACCCATATACTCAAGTTCAAATAACTGTATCAACACAAAAAATATAGAAACATATGCTAACTCTATTTCCCTCATCCCATGGTTACCTTGGCTGGTGTCACATCTCTGGAGACTGGGCAGGCTTGGGTCCCAAGGTTAGATTGTGGTGGGGCTCAGGGACCTGGGAGGATGTGGCAGGCAGCGCGCCCCCATGATGTTCCTGGAGTGCCTCTTGCCCTCTGCAGGAGCCCTCAGTCTCCAGGTACAGGTGAAGTAAATTAAGAAATTTGAATTAACATAGACACACTTATATGGATCAAACAGATGGTCGAAAATGAGTTACTGAATAGCAGAGGGAAGTTTACTGAACACACTGTAATCACCTAGATGGGAACAAGAACTTGAAAGCGAATAGATAAACCACTATACATTAATGAATCAAGTTCCTGTATACCTGAAACACATATAAATTCAGAAATCATCTCCATTTAAAGTAAAATAACATGGACATTACAGGGAAAAAAATTGTGTGTGGCTGAATAAATTGCCTCGAGGCCATTTTCTGTAACCATTTGAAAAGCTGTGCTGTTGGGCATTGAGTATTCTCAAGGTCAGAGGGTCTGGAAGTAAACAGCTGATCTCCAAAAATGTCCTAGTGGTGGTCATCAGAAAAAATTTAAAACAGGGCTGAGTTCAAGGGAGCCAATCTAGAGAGGTGAGTTGAACTCACCCTTGAAAAGAAATCACATGAAAAGAGGTCGTCATCACTAAATATTAGAAATGCAAATCAAAACCCCAGGAAGGTATCACCTCACAGAAGGCAGAATGGCCATTGTCAGAAACTTGACAGACAATAACTGCTGATGAAGGTGCAGGGAAAAGGCAATTTGGAAAATTTCATATTTCATGCAGGAGAACCTGCACCCATGTTTTGCTGCAGGAAATAGGGGGTATCCACAAGGACCTGATGCTAAGCACTCTGCTCAACTTGTTATTGCACAAAGTCCAAAAACACAATAAGAAACACCATAGATACAAAATACCTGAATCAAGCGGCTGTATGCTGACAGCAATCACAATACCGTAACTCAACTATGCTGCAACGTAGTATGGCAAGATGCTAAAGGAAAGGAAAGCAGGGCCTCCTCTGTTATAAATGGCCTCCCTGATTTGGGAAGCTATCCCATCCCTGGAGGCTGAGCAAGCTTGGGTCCTACTGCTGGACTGGGGAGGGGTGGACACAGCCTGGCACAGTGCCCTTTGTTGAACCCTTTTTAAAGGTCTACAATCTACTGCTCTCTGGCTGGGACCAGAGTCCTCCATGGCATCAAGATGTTGTACATATATCCAATAGACTTTCTCACTCCTAAAAAACCGCCACTGAAATTAGGGAATTATGACACTGCTAACCACAAGGATAGACCTTGAAGGATTATGCATTAAAGGAAATCAGTCAGGCAGAGGACACTTATGGCATATGAGATACCTTCTTGGAAAAATAAAAATATACATACAAGGCAACAAATTTACAACCCAAGAGGGACTCTGAGAATTCAAAGTCAAATAAAGGGTTCCAGAAAAAAAAAAAAAAAGTGAAGGGCCTGGAATGAATTAGGAGGTAGGTACCTACATAGATAAGAAATCTGTATCTGTAATAGAAAACCCACAAAGATTATCCTCTTCCGTCCTTCATTCCTTCCAGATACACACATAAATCTGTATCTCTAAGAGATAATCCACAAAGATTATCTAACTTCTTTCTTTGTATACAGGAAATTGTATCTAAAATAGATAATTCACAAGGACCTCTGCTTGATCTTCCATGGCAAAAAAAGTCCCAAAAGACAATAGAGATATCCCATAGATACATAATACCCATATCCATCAGCTGTGCACTGACAACAAACACATTTGAACTGACTATACTGCAATGTAGCATCAGCAAGATGGTAAAGCAAAGGAAAGAAAAGCAGTGACTGTTATCTCCGAACTTCCTGACTTGGGATGCTATCCCAACCCTGGAGGCTGAGCAGGCTTAGGTCCCACAGTTGAACTGGGGCGGGGTTGACACACCCTGGCACATTACCATCCGTTGAACCCTTTTTAAAATTCTACTGTCTGCTGTGAGGACCAGAGTGCTGAGTGGGATCAAGGCCTCTCAGAGTTGGAGCAATAATCATGGAGCCTCCACTTCTCCTGGTTTTGGGAGTCCCAGCTCAAGCCTCCTTCCTGAGAGTGCAGCCTCCTAGGCACATAGGCACCCCCAGCAGTGTGTTGTGGACCCAGAAGGGATTAGTCTGGACGGGGCGTTTGTGAGCTGCTTTAAGGGAGAAAGAAGTGAGACTCAAGCCCTTGGGTGTTTGCTCAGACACATTCCACTCTATAATTCACAGATCAGAAAGCCAACTTTCCCTAAGGATCTAGTTGCCCCAGGAAACAAAGATGGGTATGAAAAGTGCTGCCATCTTGTGGAAATTTTCTGTAACTACAACTTGATCACCGGTGCGCACAGGTACCTTAATTCGCAAGGGCTGTGGCTCTGTTAATGACAGCTGCCCTCAGGAAATGCCCTGGGGCGGGTATTGGAGAAATATATTCCAAAACCAGCCAACTCTAGGAAGCCAACTTCCAAAGGTAAATTGTCCTCACACCCTTTAAAGAAAAAGAAAAAACTAAATCAAATCTTCACCACTGGACAAGATGCTCACCATCCCTAATGGCTGCAGTAATGCCAATCAAAACAACAATGGACATCAAATCTCACTACTCACAATGGCCATCATCAAAAGTCGACAAACAACAAAGAGAGCACGGAAGAAAAAGAATATTCCTAAGCTGTTGGTGGTAATATACATTGGCTACAGCCAGTATATGGACAGACTCCTAAAGTACAAAAAACAGCTATCAAGAAGGGCTAAGGTGAAAAAAGTGATGCTATCAAGAAGGGTGTGTGTGTGATGCTTTGAGAGGAAAAAGTAGTGGGACACAAGCCCTTGGGTTTTTGCTCAGGCACATTCCACATTTCACAGCCCGGAAGCCAACTTTCCAGAAGCCTCTGCTTGCCCCAAGAACTAGAAGTGGGCATCAAAAAGTACTGCCGCCTTGTGGACACTTCCTGTAACTACATCTGACAGCTTGTACTTGGCGCCTCTAATTCCCAAGGCCTGGGCGGCTGCTCATGACAGCTGCCTTCAGGAAATGTTCTGTGACGGATATTGCAAGATAAATTCCAAATATAAACGACCCCAACTGCCACAAATCTATTTTCCTCACACCCTTAAAGGGAAAAAACCCCAACAAACCCCATACCTCTGCCACAGGACAGGATGCTCAGCAGCCCTAATCAGTACAAGAGGAAAGCCAATCAAAATGACAATGAGAAATCAAATCCCACCAGTCAGAACGGCCATACTCAAGTCTACAATAAATGCAGGAGTGAGTTTGGAGTAAGGGGAAACCTCCTACACTGTCGGTGGGAACGTATATTGGCAACAGCCACAATAAAGGACAACGTTGGCATGCCCGAATAAAAGCTATCGAGACACTAAGCCTAGGATCTGACATTACCACAACTGGGCTTATGTTATTCTATATGAAATACAGAAAATTATATTTTCATATATGAAATATTCAACAACTATATATAGAAAATTCTACTTCATATATTAAATTTGCACCTATCTTTTCATTTATGAAATATAGAAAACTCTCACATATGAAATATGCACCTATATGTTCACCTGTGAGATATAGAAAATCCTCTATTCATATATGAAATATGCACCTATATTTTCATCTTTGAAATACAGAAGATTTTATTTCTATGTATGACATATGCACCAATATTTTCATATGAGAAATGGAAAATTCTATGCCCATATATGAAACAGGCACCCATACTGTCATATATGAAGTATAAAAATTCTATTTCATATTAAATATGTACCCATAGCTTCATATATGAAATACCAAAACTTTTCATACATGAAATATGCACCCATGTTTTCATATATGAAATATTAAGTTCCATTTCATTCATGAAATATACACTGATGTTTTCATATGTTACATGTAGAAAGTTCTATTTTCATCTTGAAATATGCACCCATGTTTATATATGCTGCTACTGCTGCTAAGTTACATCAGTCATGTCCAACTCTGTGTGACCCAACAGACAGCAGCCCACCAGGCTCCTCTGTTCCTGGGATTCTCCAGACAAGAATACTGGAGTGGGCTGCAATTTTCTTCTCCAATGCATGAAAGTGAAAAGTGAAAGTGGAGTCACCCAGTTGTGTCCGACTCTTTGCTATCCCATGGATTGTAGTCTCCCAGGCTCCTCTGTCCATGGGATTTTCCAGGCAAGAGTACTGGAGTGGGTTGCCATTGCCTTCTCCGTTTATATATGAGATATAGAAAATTATTTTCATCTTTGAAATAAGCAACCATGTTTTCACATATGAAATATGCAAAATTCCATTTTCATCCATGAAATATGCACCCATGTTTTCATATAAGAAATATAGAAACTATATTTTATTCATGAAATATGTACCCATCTCTTCATATACGAAACAATGAAAATTCTATTTTTCATCAATGAAATATGCACCTTTTTATACATTAAAATTCCAGCATACTTTTGTATAAGAAATATAGAAAATTCTATGTTCATGAAATTTGTATTTCTTTTCATTCACAAAATAGGAAATATGCACATATGCTTTTATATATGAAATATAGAAAACTGTATTTTCATTCATTAAATTTGCACCCATGTGTTCATATAGGATATGCAGAAAATTCTATTTCATATATGAAATAGTCACCTGACTTGGGCTTCCATCCCATTCCTGGAGCCTCAGCAGGCTGTTTTCATGGCTGGACTGTGATGGGGTTGAATAGACCAGGCTGGTTACCCTCTTAAATCTGTACTTTCTGGTTTGGTCTGGCAGGGACCACAGGGTACACAATCGGTGGTGTCCTGACACTTTGGCCTCGATGACATTGGAAAAGTCTACTAGCTTTCATGTCTCCTTGTGCTGGGTTCCCCAGCTCAAGCCTCCTTCCTGAGAGTACAGCCTCCTAGGCACTTCATCAGGGTGCTGTGGTCCAGGTTGGGATTAGTCTGAAGGAAAGGGGTGAAGCTTTAGGGGGAAGACGTATTGAGACTTAAGTGTGCTCAGGCACACTGCACTCTAATTCACAGCCTAGGAAGCCAGTTCTTCCTTAGGCTCTGGTTGCCTGAGGAATTCGAGTAGTGTGTGGGAAGTGCTGCCCCCTTCTGGACATTTTCTATAACTACAACTTGACCACCTGCGCTTACCGGTACCTCCAATTCAAAAGCCCTCGGGGACTGTTAATAACAGCTGCCTTCAGGAAAGGTCCTGGGGAGAATACTGCAGAAAAAAAATACAAACACAACTGACTTTCAAAAAATCAACTAAAACTGGTAAATTTTCCTCACAACCATGAAGGAGGAAAAAAAAAACAAAACACTTAACTGCCACAGGACCAGATGCTGAGCATTCCTAATTACTACAGGAGGAATGCCAACCAAACTGACAATGAGAAATCAAATCTCACCAGACTGGCCATCCTCACAAGACTACAAACAATAAATGCAGACTAAGCCTACCATCTGACATTCTCACACCTGGGCCTGTATCCCAAGAAAACCATCTTTCAAGAGGCCACGTGCACCCCAGCATTCACTGCAGCACTAGTTCAAGCAGCTGAACACAGACCCAGCCAAGTGTCCACCTTCAGACTGAAGCCTAAAAGCAATGTGGCACATACAGAAAATGTGATCTAGTACTCAGCCATGAAAGACTGCCACTGAAATCATGAAATTATGCCGCTGGTAGTCACAGGGATAGATCTTGGAGGATCATACATCAAGTGAAGTCAGCCAGACAGAGGAAGACTGTAACATGTGATGTCCCTTCTAGGCAAAAGCGATACAAGGGAATTTAAACATAAAATTTAAACATAAACATAAAACATAATACATAAAATGTAAACATAAACATAAAACAGAATTTAAACATAAGAGACTCTGAGAATTCAAATACAAACAAAGAATTCCCCCAAAATTAATAAAACCAAAGAAAAGCCAGGGATTAATTAGCAAATCAGGACTAACATATACACAGAAATGTGTATGTTTAATAGATAATCTTCCAGGCTCCTCCATCCATGGGATTTTCCAGGCAAGAGTACTGGAGTGGGGTGCCATTGCCTTCTCCACTACAGGGATTATCCCCTTCCTTTCTTCATTCCTTCCACAGAAACCTGTATCTCTACCATATCCACAGAAATCTGTATATGTAACAGATAATCCACAAGGACACGATATTCAGCACAGGGAACTTTGCACCACCTTCTGCAATAACTTCCACAGCAGATGAACCTGAAAAAGAATACGTATGCTTTACATAATGTCATAATAAGCAGGTGGCTAGATACTAACAAAAGGCACAACATCACACACCAACGATACTGCAGCATACCACAGGCACGAACTTAAAGAGAAGAATAAAAAATAAAACGTGGCCTAGCTTATTTCTGCCAACTTCCTGACCCTGGTGGCTATCTATGGCTGCAGCCCGAGCAGACTTCAGTCCAAGGCTGGACTGGGGTGGGGTTGAAACCACCAGACAGGGTGCCCTTAATTGAGCCCCCTCTTAAACTTGTACCTTCTGGTTTGCTCTGACAGCGATCATAGTCCTTAGCGTACCTAAAGGATGTTTTGATGACTGTCTGGGCTCAAGAACCTTGGAAATTTCACCTAGCTTTCAGTTCTCCTGGGGCTGGGGTTCCCAGCTTAAACCTCCTTGAGAGTGAAGCCTCCTAGCACCTCAGCAGGGTGCTGTGGCCCCCATTGGGATGAGTCTGGAGGAAAGGGGTGAAGCTTTAGGGGGAACAAATAGTGAGACACAAGCCCTTGGGTGTTTGCTCAGGTACATTTCACTCCAGTTCACAGCCTAGAAGTCAGCTCCTTAGGTTCTGGTTGCCCCCAGAACCAGAGCTGGGAATGAAAACTGTTGCCACCATGTGGACATTTTCTGTAACTACAACTTGACCACCTGTGCTTACCAGCCAGGCACCTCTGAATGTGGGATTTCCCAGGCAAGAATACTGGAGTGGGTTGCCATTCCCTTCTCCAGGGGATCTTCTTGACCCAGGGATTGAACCTGGGTTTCCTGCATTTCAGGCAGTTTCTTTACCATCTGAGTCACCAAGGAAGCCTGACCTGTGCTTACTGGCACTTCCAATTCACAAGATTTTGGGGGTGGTTAATGACAGTTGGGGGAGAAGGCAATGGCACCCCACTCCAGTACTCTTGCCTGGAAAATCCCATGGATGCAGGAGCCTGGTAGGCTACAGTCAGACACCACTGAGCAACTTCACTTTCACTTTTCACTTTCCTGCATTGGAGAAGGAAACGGCAACCCACTCATGTTCTTGCCTGGAGAATCCCAGGGACGGGGGAGCCTGGTGGGCTGCCGTCTATGGGGTCACACAGAGTCGGACACGACTGAAGTGACTTAGTGGCAGCAGTAGCAGCAATGACAGTTGGCCACCTGGTGCGAAGAGCTGACTCATTTGAAAAGACCCTGATGCTGGGAAGGATTGGGGGCAGAAGAAGAAGGGGACGGCAGAGGATGAGATGGTTGGATGCCATCACCAGCTCGATGGACATGGGTTTGAGTGGACTCCAGGAGTTGGTGATGGACAGGGAGGCCTGGTGTGCTGAGGTTCATGGGGTCGCAAAGAGTCTGATACAACTGAGCTACTGAACTGAAATGAATGACAGTTGCCCTCAGGAAAAGTCCTAGAGAGAATATTGCCGAAATAAATTACAAACACAACCCACTATCAAAAAGTTAACTGCAACAGGTGTATTTTCCTCACAACCATGAAGGAGAAAAGAAAAGAAAAAACCATACCTTCACAGGACAAGATGTTCACCACCCTGAATTATTACAGGAGGAATGCCAGTCAAAACAACTACAAGAAATCAAATTATACCAGTCAGAATGACCATCCTCACAAGTCTACAAACAGCAAATGGGGGAGAGGGTCAAGCGGAGAGGGGAACCCCCGCCACACACACAGTTGGTAGGAAGGGACACTGTCAATAGCTACTAGAAAAGACAGCCTTGACATGCCAAAAAAACGTTTCAAGGGAAGTATGCCTAGGAACTGACATTCCCACACTTAGGCCTGGTATTCTGATACAGCCATCATTCAAAACGACACACGCACCCTAACGTTCACTGCACCCTTACTTACAACAGCCAAGACACAGAACCATCAAAATGTGCACTGACAGATTAAAGCTTAAAGAAGACGCAGTACATATAAGCACATGGAACTTTGCTCTACCTTCTGCAGGAAATTCTATGGAAAAAGAATCCCCTCTCCCTGCACTGTCCCAGAGAAGTCCTCCTCTTTTCCCTTTGGTTCTGTGTGATATTGACAGTTTTTACAGCTGTCATGATAATCTTGAACACACTACCTTGATTCTGGCAAGCTTGATTCTTTCTTGTTTCACTGAGGTGTTGAGGAAACATGCCAGACGCAGGGCTGGGAGACGAGGGGGCAGGTCTGGTCTCTGCTGAGTAGGGACAGTTGACCAGCACAGCAGCGACCTCACCTGCTGCCCATTGGCTTTTTGCCTGATCCGTGTGCCCTGCAATCAACTCACCAGGTGAACCTGCCTCCCTTCTCGCCATGCTCATCCTAGTGAATCGGAATGATTACGAGGTAGACACCTGAGCCAGGAGTAAAGAGGCAAACAGGTACATGCCTGTATAAAGTGAACACCACAAAGTATTAATTCCTAAACACAAGTGAAGCCCTCATGTATTCTTCCCTTTTTCTTAGCTTTGTGTGTGTGTGGTCTCCCCATACACATGATCCTGACCCACGCAGATGGGGTGAGACACAGTCCCNCCTGAGCCAGGAGTAAAGAGGCAAACAGGTACATGCCTGTATAAAGTGAACACCACAAAGTATTAATTCCTAAACACAAGTGAAGCCCTCATGTATTCTTCCCTTTTTCTTAGCTTTGTGTGTGTGTGGTCTCCCCATACACATGATCCTGACCCACGCAGATGGGGTGAGACACAGTCCCCAGACCACCCAACCTGGAGTCTACGTCACCTTGGTCAGAACACCATGGTTGTGGCCGGAGGGCCCCCAGTGTGTAAAGAAGCCAGGTCCCTGAAACCTCTGAGGACCCTAGAAAGAAGTCTAGAGTCAGTCTCCTCTCCCCTCAATTGTCCCTGAGAAGTCAGGCCCCTCTTGTTTTCACTTTGGTTCTGTGTGATTTTTTGCTCATTTGAAGGCTCATGCTAGAAGTGAACACACCACTTTGGTTCTGGCAGGCTGCCATTCTTGCCCTACTGAGGTTGAGAAACATGCAAGAGCTGGGCTGAAAGGTGAGGGGCCGCTGTTGTACTCTGAGGAGAGTCAGCCAGCCGGAGAGCACAGCCGCAACCTCACCTGCTGCCCATTGACTTTTGCCCGATCCCTGTGCCCTGGAATCAGTTCACCAGGTGAACCTGCCTCCCTACTCAACCTGAATGTGCTGGAACATTGGAATGATTAAGAGGTAGCCCAAGTGAGGGGTCTCCAGGAGCCCCAGGGAAGGTGAATCTGGCAGGGGAGAGACTAGGAGCCCAACCGTAGCACTGACCTCCAGGAGGGCCACTGAGGCCCACTCAGAGGAGAGCACGGTTCCCAGAGAAGCCCACCTCAGCCCCAGAGCCCAGACATCTGAGCTCTGATGCTCAGATGCAGGCATGGAGTTTCCCAAACAGAGGCCAGGCCAGGCCTGCACCTGGATCCCCATGTCCCAGCGCAGAGAGAACAGTCAGGCCTAAATGTCCTCACTGCAGAAAGCACATGGTCTCATTAAACATCATCACTGCAGACAGGACTCGGAGAGGTCTAAACCTACCATGCAGACAGAACTTGGTCAGGTTCAGACGAGTTTAGGGCTGGTCTCCCAGCAGGCACAGGTCACACACATGCAGGGTCTCTCATCGTTGCAAGGGGTCTCACCCTCATGTAGGAACTAGGATGTACATTTCTTGAAGAAGAAATCATCACTGGGCTCCACACTTCACCCACATCGGGAAACTGAAAGAATCTGTGCCATTAAACATTTCAACAGGCAAAACAACAATGTTACCAATTTCTCTGGTCACATGTTGGTCAGAATCCAGGGGAGATCCAGGACCTTCTTAGAGTGCAGCCCAGTGTCCTGTAGAGACAGACAGGAAGTGGCCTGATTCCAGCATCCCAGGTTTCCAGCAGGAGGCTGCCACATTGGAAACCTTTTGGAAAAGTACATTCTTTAATAGCATAAAAATATACTGTTTTAAATCCAAGTATACTAGTCATAGCAAACACCCTCTTCCAACAACACAAGAGAAGACTCTACACATGGACATCACCAGATG
>SJYA01010980.1:0-12780 GCA_006410615.1 Neotragus moschatus
TGCGCACTAGGTTCGCCAGCGGGGCTCCCTGCCGGGCTTGCGCAGACCCGCCCGCGCGCGGCTTGGAGACCCTCCCCGCCCAGCCCCGCGCCGCCGGGCAGCCCCTCTGCGAGCCGGGCGGGGGGCCCACCCGCTGCTGTTAACCCTGCGGGCGCCAGCGAAATGGGACCGCGAGCGGCCCGGGCGGGATCGCACTTCCTGCGCGGAGCTGGGGGCGCGGGGAGGGCTCTCGGTCGCCCGGGAGAGGCCGCTCCCGGGAGCTTTCCCCCGTCTTCCCGTACCATGCCTTGGATTCAAGGGGGACGGGGGGGGGGCGGGGCTGCGCCCAGGGACCACGCGACACACCTGGGAAGACTGATGACTGCCCATCCCGGCCCCTCGCGCCGGGCGCCGCCGCCGCGTCCGCCGAGAGCGCGCTCCGCTCCGGTCCGGGCCCCACGCCGCCTCCCCCACCGCCCCGCCGGGCGAGGGCGCAGCCCGGGCCGCCAGAGCCGAGCTGGAAGGCCCGGCCGGGGGCCCTCCGCCAGGCTCCGTCACCAGTTCCCCGGGTGCTCGCTCGGGCCCTCCCGAGATGCCCCTGGCCTCAGTTTCCTCACCTGCGAGCTAGATTTGGGGGCAGGGGGAGCAGGACGAGGCGTTCTGTTGCCCTTCTGCATCGCAGACTGCGGAGGGGCTGGGGTGCGGGAAGGGATTTCAGACGAAAGGATCCCCGAGGCGTCTGGATTGGGAGCCAGACACAGTCCCCGACGCTTTAAAAGTTGTCGGAGCCCACGAGCCCAGACCCCTCTATATACCCTCCTCCCCCAAGACAAGGAGCTGGCCGATTGGCCAACACCTCCCCGACGCCCCCTATGTACCCAGGCCCACCTTTCCCGGGTTCCCATCAGCTCGCTCAGCACACTTGATCCCAGCATACAGCAGGCGCTCAATAAACACGGACAAGGCATGCTTGAATCCTACTCCTTTGTGGCGTGTCTTTCCCTGCCTCTTCCCTTCTGGCTCTGCGTTCCAGGCAAGAGTCCTGTCCCTTCACCAGGGCACCCCCAGCACCCAGCAGGCCTGGCCTCCACCCCGCCAACGCAGGGTGGGAGGAGCCCTGCGTTGCCAGGGTCAGCCCCAACCCCAAAAGTCCAAGTGTTCCATCATCCACCCACGGGTGCCTCACTCATTCATTAGCCCGGGGCTTGGTTCTTGGGGTTCGGAGGCGGCAGCAAATGAGGTGAGCCTTGCCCTCCAGGGGCTGATGGTTGAGAAATGAAACCGTGGCTCCTGTCCCAGGAGTCCACCCACAGCAGAAGGGCTGAGGTCACAAGGACACTACCACCCAGCAGCCCTGTGTTCGTCATCGCGCTGGCCAGCTCTTCCTCTGGGAAACAGTCTCTCCCATTTTACAGAGGAGGAGAGCTGAGCCCAGAGACTCAGCCCAGCTGGGACTGGCCCCTAAGCCTCAGGGACCTTTCCCACCCAGAGGCTGAGGACGCTCCTCAAATGTCTCCAGTTGCCTCTATCACTCACAGTGAATGACCTGCCAGCGGGTTTGTCTAAAATTAATAAGCATGTATTAAAATTTAATTATAAAAATCTAGCATTTATTATTTATATTGAATGTTTCAGCTCGTCTAAAAGGCCAGTCTGGGATTTTTCTGTCCCACGAAGGGACTCTAGGAGAGGATGCTGAGTCGCCCTGGTGGCAGGGGGTGGGCGGCGGGGGTGGGACAGAGACTGACAGGGAAGAGGGGCTGGGGGTCCAGCCCCAGCACCTTAGCAGCCTCTCCCTTCACTCTGATGATCCAGACCCTGAAGCCTGGCTCTGATCCTACCAAGTCTCACCAGACCCAGCGTCCATGTGGTCACTGATATCCTCATCCTGAAAGACTGCCTCCTCCAGGCAGCCCTCCGTGGAGGAGACCTAGCTAAGTTGTTGGGTTTGGCCTCCACAGCAGGTGTGTGCTCCCTGGGGGCAGGGTCTATGTCTTTCCCAGCCAGCTGTGACCTGGTTGTGTCCCCCCAGCACCTCACCCAGGGGGCTGGAGTTGTGTGCGAAGCTCTGGGAAGCCGAGCCAAGAGCAATTACAGCTGTGTACGGCTGGCCCCATGGGGAGGCGCTGTGCCTTTGGCAGTGGTCTTGCTGTTGAAGCCAGAGCCCCTCGTTCGAGTCTTAACTCTGCAGTTCATAACCACGAGATTCGGGGGTGGGGTATTCCTGAGATGAGGAAACCCAGCAGGAGCATGAATGGCCCGCTCTGAGTTCCCCGAGGTTGGCTGAGGGCTGCGGATGGGCTGGGCAGAGGAGACCCGAGGGGCACTGCCCAGGCCTCGGGCCAGAAGAGGTGCCTCTGTTACAGGAAGGGGCAGGGTACTGCGCACCACAGCTCTGAGGGGCCTGTGAGCTGTCCATGGTCCCCAGCATGAAGTGAGGCAAAAGGAAATAGCCTCAAGGCTCCATCGGGCCCCTCCAGGGACCCACAGGCAAGGGAGGCCCCCAGGGGTCTCCTGATACAGGTGGGAACCCAGGTGGGCACTCTGGGTCTCTCAGAAGGACAGTCCATCTCTGCCATGGGTGCTGTCCCTCCGGCTCACCCCAAACTCACAGCCCCGTGCCTACTGCTGTAGCAGACCTGTGACGTTATCACTGTCTACCCTGAACTGGCCTCTTGTCCCTCTGGGTGGTCCAGCCCCCCTGGGTGGTCCCACCCTCATGGTGGTCCAGCCGGGTGGCCATCCTCTTTATTTCCCAGCCTCACACAAGCCCTCCTTGCTGGCTAAACTGGACAGTACCACGCATCTGCCTCAGTCCGCCTCTTCCTCCCGTGTCTCTGCCCGTGCCAGTCCCCACCGCCCCGACTGATTGCCTTCCCACACCCTGAGCCCTATTCTGAGCCCCTGCTGACCACTAGAGCCCTGCTGCCTCCCTTCTTTCCCTTCCCCCAAGACTCTGAGCTTCTGGAGGGCCAGGTACAGCCCCTTCCACCCTTGAGCTGCCCGTTCTGTGGCCAACACGGCCAAAGGCCCATGGAGGGAGGCGACTCGGTCACAAGTCAGGCCTCAGCCAGACTTGGCCTTGCCTAACCCTCTGCCCATACCCTCCCCCACCCCCTGCCCTTCACTTGGCACACACTGGCCACCATGCTGGTCCCAAGCTCACCTAGTGCGTTCCTGCCTCAGGGCCTTTGCACTTCCTCCCTCCTGGATCTCTGCAGGGCTGGGGCCTTCCTTTCTCTGATCACCCACCCAGAGGAGTTCCTCTCTCCACTGAAGGGTTTCTCATCACACCCTGTCCCTTTGGACTCCACTCCTTTGGCCCTTTGACCTGACCCTGCCCCTGAACTCCAAGCGACACCCCTGATGGCAGGGACACCTCTGCTTCAGCCACGGCGTCTCTGTCTCTAAGGCCCGGCACCACGGCCTCCAGTGAGCAGGCGGTGGCGCCCGAATGAATGCGCTTGCTCTTTCTCCCCAGCCAGTGGCGTCTGCTCTCCGCCTCCAGCAGCCCCTGGTCTGCTCTCGAGGTCCCTCCTGGTCTCACTCCCACGCTGGCCCATGCCCAACCCCCCCCAAAGCTCACCATCATGCTGGGGATACCCGAGCCTGCTTGGGGCCCGACATATATGCACCCGCAGAGCCCTGCCCAGGGAACCCCTCTGCAGGGGTTCAGCCCTGCTCCAGCCCCCATGGGCGGATGTGTGATTCCTTGCTGGACCATCTGGCTCCGTCCTATTACGGCCCCCCACCCCCCAGTCCTGTAATACCTGAAACTTCAGCGACAAGGAAAGCGAAGCCAGCTCAGAGAGGGGCCCGCTGGGCGCTCAGGCTGCCCCTCCGACTCGTCCTGTGACCCTGAGCAAGCCCCTGCCCTCCCAGTCCCCTGGGAGGGGACTAGTCCTAGTCCCCTGGGCCCTCCTGAGATCTACTTTGAGCCCCAGCTCCCTTGGTTTCTTCGGTATCCTGCTCCCTCAGCCCCTGAGGGAAGCAGGGGAAGGGAACAAGCCCAAAACTACCGAGGGCAGAGGTGGCAGAGAGGCCCAGATCCCAGATGTGGTCAGGACAGCGGCTGCCCGCCTCCCGCTGATGGAGTCTTGAGCCTCCCATGCAGCTACGTAACCTTGGGCAAAACCCCTCAGCCTCTCTGAGCTCAGTGCCTCGTCTACGGAGGCTGGAAAGTCTTCAGAGGATGCTGTGAGTACACAGAACCGTCTTGGGGGGCAGGGCTGGCGAAGGGCTGTCGCCGCTCCCGAGCCAAGCTTTTAATGCCATCACTCAGGGTAGACCCTCTTCGAAGAGGTTTTCCATCACTCCTTGCCTGCTTGCATTCATTCAACAAACATTCCCTCTGGGCCCTGTTCTAGGGGACTCAGCAGCCCACAAACTAAACCAGAGGAGCGTCTCTGCCCTCACGGTGCTGATATGCCCACAGCGGGAGGCAGACTGCCCCGGGCACCGTGTGGTGCCCATCCTGCTCTGAGTTCGGGGGGTGTCTGTTCACCAGCGGGGAGCAGAGATCAAGTCGGGGGCCTCGTGCGCCATCGTCAGAACTCTGGCTTCTATCTTTAGAGGGTGGGAAGCCGCCCCCCGAGCTGAACAGAGGGGTGCCCTTCGGGCTGCCGCATGGAGGACGCCCTGAGGCTTGAGTACGGTGCCCTGGGAGTCCAGCTGGAGGTATCCACACAGTCCAGGTGAACGGGGCCCAGGGAGGAGGTTCAGACACCCCGGTGGGGGCATGGACGAGAGGGTAGGGGACAGGGGTTTGGAGCTCAGAGGAGGGTCCGGGAGACGTGGATCTCCATGTGGTCCGCATAGAGACACCTGAGCCCCGACACTGGATGAGACCACCAGGGAGCCGGCCAGCCCAGATCGGGGACAGGAGGGACTCTGCTGGGTGGAGGGGTTCAGGGAAGAGCGGAGCCAGCCCGAGAGACTGTGAAGGGGCGGCCGGGGAGGTAGAGAGGCCGGTCTCAGGGCCTGCTGTGCTGGGCACACAGCGAAACCTTAGTTGGAACAGCAAGCTGAGCGCTGATGGACAGGGGAGGGGTGGGTCCTGGCCCAAGGCCCCTCAGCAAGTTGGGGACTTGACCTCAAACCTTGGCTTGTGGCTGTCCCCACATGGGGCCAAGAATGTCCTTCCCCTTGGCTATTTGGGAGGACACCGCTGCGGGCCAAGAAGTGCCTTGTCCCCTCCCCCAGCCGCGCCCCACACTTCTCCACGTGGCCAGGGCAGGGCCTCCGGCCCCCAGCCGTGCGCCAGTGCAGATGGACTAGGCCCTCGACTGCAAACTGGCCTCCTGAGCTAAATCTGGCCTGCCAGCATGTTGTATTTGGCCTGCAAGAGGGTTTTAATTAAAAAAAAAAAATTTGAGCCAACATTTAAAAATTGGGAGTGCTTACATTTTAAAATCCATATTTTTGGCTCCTGCTGAAATTTTGGAAGATCTGGCAACTCCGGCCCACATTCCCACGTGGCAGCAGTTGGGGAGCAGAGAAGCAAGCAGATGCCCCCTCCAGAGGCACCTTGGGGGTCNTTGAGCCAACATTTAAAAATTGGGAGCGCTTACATTTTAAAATCCATATTTTTGGCTCCTGCTGAAATTTTGGAAGATCTGGCAACTCCGGCCCACATTCCCACGTGGCAGCAGTTGGGGAGCAGAGAAGCAAGCAGATGCCCCCTCCAGAGGCACCTTGGGGGTCCCCCACTCTCCGCGGAGCAGCGCTGTTGCACCTTAGGCTGGCCGCACCGACTGGGAGCCTGGGGCCCAGCGGGAGGAGGGGCTTGCCTGAGGTCCCCCGGAGGGAAGCCTCTTGGGCAGGATCCAATTGCAGCTCCGGAGACTCCCAGGCCTGGCCTCTGGGGTCTTGTTACCAGCCCCTGAAGGCTGCTGCAGAGCCCTCAGTCCTCCTCTCCTTCCTGGCCGCTGGCTGGTGCCGTCTGCTCTTTTCTGCCCCTTGTGTTCTCAGGAAACCCCTGGCTCAAGTCCTTCACATTCTAGTATGAGCAAGCCTTGGCACCGGGTCTGTGGTGGTGGTAGTTCGGGGTCCCAGAGATCTTCTACCATAGCGTCTTGTATGCTGGACAGTGAAGCGTCAGATCCGAGTCCCCCATGAACCCTCAGCCAGATCTGGCAGAGGCAGGACTAGAGTCCACCTCATCTCCACCCCACTTCCTGAAGCCCGGGCCTGGATTGCCACTTCCTCCTCAAAGGGGCTCACACTGTCACTCCAGGCACTGACCTTGAGAAAAGGCTTTCAGACCGATGCCAGGAACCCAGGGGTCTGCCCTGCCTCCCTGAAGCTCCAGCTTCACCCTGGGAGCTGTTCCAGGGACACAAGCCTGTCTAGGCCAGGTGGACAGGCTGTCCTATCACCTATCACCTGCATGGCTCCCATTGGCTCGGTGATCAGATTCCTGCTGCATGCAGGCACCTGCATGCATCACCTCCCATTTCCACCATGCACACAGCCTGGAGACACCGTGGGATGCAGCTTGTCTGGGCTCACCGAGCCAGGGCGCAGCCCAGCCAGGACTCTGCCAAGCTCTGCCCACTGAGCCTAGCTCCTGGTCTGTGGAATGGGCCTGATCCCAGCATCTGTCTCACTGGCTTCTTTGGAGTATGTGATGCAAGGCTGGAGGTGGACAACACATGACGCTGGGGTGGGGTGGGGGGCTGATGCCCTCCTCCCGCTTCAAGGTGCCAATGCCAGCTCCTTGGGAAGGACATTCTGGCTGGGCCCCGGTATAGAGCCCTGCCCCCCAGCACCTGCTTTGGACTCCTGACAGGTCCCAAAGACCCCGTGTGGCCTGGCAGCTCCGGGAGGCATGTGCGAGGAGCCTTGAGACGGAATCCTCCAGAAGCCTGAGCATCATGGGGCTCCCCTGGGACCCAGTGGTCCCCAGAGTGAGGTGGCAGAGTGTGCAGAGCCCAGAGCAGAGGGGAGTTCTGGATCGCCAGGCCCTTGTGGAGGCCGCTGGGGACGCCAGGCTTACTGAGTGACTGCCGGACGCTTTCCAGGAACAAGGCAAAAGAAAGCTCATGACCACTACCGCCCTTCCTCAGCTGGGGAAACTGAGGCTCAGAGTGGGCGGGTGACCTATCCAGGTCCTTGAGGTGACTGTACCCTGAGCTAAGAGCTCACCGGCTGTGCTCAGCCCAGCTGGTGGGAAGGGCTGGTAAACTGCAAACACCCGGAACCCCCCAGCAGCCATGCCTCTTCCAGGCTCTCCCTGGAGAAAGAGGAGGTCAGGTCACTGGAGGCAATGACGCCAGGGAGCAGGGCTCTAGGGGGCAGTTAAGGTGGCTGTATCGAGCCCCGACTCCTCCCGTGACCTCCCCTCACCTCTTCCCACGCCCGCCCTATATGTTGGGAGCACAAAGATGTCACCGACCCCCAGGGGTGAGGGTGCACCAAGGTCAGGCACAGAGACGGAACAGCGTGGGCAAGCACTCAGCAGGCATCAGCTCTCTCCTGCCGCCCAGGACTTTGTTTCCACAACAGTCCCTCAGGGCTGCCCTGGCGGCTCAGCGGTAAAGAATCCTCCTGCCAGTGCAGGAGACAAGGGTTCGATCCCTGGTCCAGGAAGACTCCCCACATGCCTTGGAGCAACTAAGCCTTTGTGCCACAGCGATTGACTCTGCACTCTAGAGCCTGGGAACCACAACTACTGAGCCCCTGCTCCGCAACAAGAGAGGTCACAACAGTGAGAAGCCAGCGGACCACAGCTGAGAGTGGGCCCGCTCTCTGCAACAAGAGAGGTCTCGAAAAGCCCAAGAAGCAGCGACGATCCAGTGCAGCCAAAAAGAAGTAAATAAACGTAACGGGAAACAGAATCCCTCCCCGCAGGGAGGCCATTCTTGGGAGGGGTCTGGGCGAGATCTCCATTACCCTGGACCCGTGGCCGGACCTCGGTCCTGTGCCTGGGGTTGTCAGGAGGGGACAATGTCCTCAACAGCCCCTAAGGACCTGCCCCGGCCCCAGGGGACACAGGTGGTTTGGGAGATGAAGCTCAGTCCCGAGGTGGGGGTCCTGGCACACTGACGCACCACACAACCCGACTCCCCAGAACAGCTGGGCAAGTCTCACCCAATCTTCCTGCCCATCTGTCTGAAACCAGAGTGCGTGTGTGTGTGTGTGTGTGTGTGTGTACGTGTGCGCGTGTGTGTGTACGTGTGCGTGCACGTGCATGTGTGTGTCTGGAGGGCGTGCTGACATGCTATTCAAATACAAAGACCTCAGTCCAAGTCCAGGCTCCCCAGGAGGCCCTGGGGCAACTCAGGACCTCAGTTTCCAGCTCCATCAAATGGGCAGCCGTGAAGGACCTGGGCCCACCTGTCTGCCTGACAAGGGCCATGACATCCTACCTCACATGGACACAACTAACATTCAAAACCTCAAAGGAAACATCATAGGAAATCCCGTGGTAAAACCGCAAGGCCTCTGCCAACAGGGGAGTGATATTATTATCATTGCTGAGAATATCCTTGTTGTCTACTCATGAATACTCCAGAAATAGCCTCCTGCCCTTAAGCCAGAGGTTTCATCCTCGAGGTCCATTCTTTGGGTTCTTAGGGCCTTTGCCATTCCAGTGACTATGAAAGGGGGGTGAGGAGGGAGCTCGGTAGGGTCAGCCAGAGCTGGTAGGGAAACGGCCCCCGAAGGGAGCAGGGCAGGGGTCCAGCAGATCTCTGTCTGCTGCTGACCGGGAGATGGGCGGGGGCTGAGACTTACCCGGCCCGGAGGCCTCCAGGGGGAGGCGGCCTGGCCTCCATGCTTGCTGCTGCCCACGCGAAGCCCAGTGGTCTCCACGGCCCGGCCTGGCCCGGCCCCACTTGCAGCCTCTGGGGCGATCTCCGAGGAGAGCTGGGGGCTCAGGGCCAGGATCTTCTCTGGGGCGGTGGTTCCAGCGAGGGCCTCCTGGGCTGGGCCTGGGTCTTGCTCACCAGGGGAGGGCTCTGGGCTGCGGCCCCTGGGCCCCCGAAAGGCCTCCAGTGTCCCAGGGTCTAGCACCCGCACAGCGACCTCATCTAGGAACCTGGAGAAGGGCAGTCTGGCCTCCCGTCGGCGGCCCAGCCAAGCCAAGGGGCCGGGGGCTGGTCTGCTGCCCGTGCCCGGGAGCTCAGGGGCAGATAGGGGGCCGGGTGAGGCTTTTGTGGCCTCCTGGCCAGGCTGTGCTGCTGTCCAGCCGGGGTAATATGGCGGGCCCTTGGGGTTCCGACCTGAAGTGAGGCTCGGTTTGCAGCCTCTAAGGTCCTCCCTGCAGGCATCCTTCCTGGGGGCCTCGGCCCTGAGCTCCGTGAGGGAGCTGGGGCCATTCTGCCTGGGGCTCCCGGGGTCTGGGCCCTGTGCCTGGGAGCCGGCCCCTGAGAGCATCCTCCTCTGCCAGTCCAAGGTCAAGCCTCTCCAAGTATCTCGCTGACCCCCACTTCCCTCTTCCCACGTGGCTGGGGGCTCTACACCCTCTGAGGGGGGGTGGTGCAGGGTCACTGGTCCCTCACTGGCCAGAGTGATCAGCTGAGCGCCCGCCTCCATCGATTCAGACAGCACGTGGCAGGGGGCCTCCCGCCCCCTAAATTGATTCTTACTAAATGGGAGCCGGGCTTCAGGGCTCAGAAAGTGCTAGAGAAGCAAAGGTCATGTCCTGAGCTCTGTGTTTGCCTGGGGAGGTAGCCTGAGCTGAATGAACACCCACTGTGTGTCGGAGGGCAAGCCTCACAAATGCCACTCACCCCATCTCCTCATCTCTGCCAAGTGTGAGCTGGGCTCAGNTCAGGGCTCAGAAAGTGCTAGAGAAGCAAAGGTCATGTCCTGAGCTCTGTGTTTGCCTGGGGAGGTAGCCTGAGCTGAATGAACACCCACTGTGTGTCGGAGGGCAAGCCTCACAAATGCCACTCACCCCATCTCCTCATCTCTGCCAAGTGTGAGCTGGGCTCAGGATCATGGGTGAATATGGGGCCTGAGGAGGGGAAGTAGAAGTGCCTCCATCCCCCATAATCAGAGGGTGTGGTAGAGACCCCTGGCTCCCCACTGTCATCCCACGCTTCTCGTTAGTGAAGAGTCCTCCTTTTATTCTGGGAGGCAAGATTTCCCAGGCTCCTTTGTAGCCAGGGACAGCCAATGAGATATAAACAGAAATAACTGGGCGTGACTACTCCTTAAAAGGAATCAGATAGCTTGCCTGTGCCCTTTTTGCTCCCACTCCCAAACTCTACTTCTTATACGGAACATGCAAGTGATGGTTTGAGCTACTGCAGCTATTTTGCACCATGAGGCAAATTTGAGGCAGAAGCCACATATAAAAGCTAGAGGAGCAGAAAGAAGAACCTGGGCTCCTGATGACCACTGAGTCATCACACCAGCCTTGGACCACCTGCCTCTGGCACTGGCACTTCTTTAACTTGTGAGAAATAACCCCTGTCTTGTTTAAGCCATAGGTATTTCCAATCTCTGTTACTAGCAGCTGTTTGCAATTCTTCACTGATACACAGGGGATAAGGTTAGGAATCACGGTTGACCATGTTATGAGCGAGAGCTTTTGGCAGATGGGGGCCCAGAGTAGAGTTAGCTGGGGAGTGGGGAGGGGGAGATTACCCGAGAGAAGGGCCAGAGCCAGTCCCGGGCACTTGTTCTCTGGTATGAAGGGAGACTTACTGATGCCTCTCAGGAAGCCAGGGGTCCAGGCAGGACTCCTTCCTGGGATGCAGCTGCGTGAGTCAAAGGATGGCTCACCAGTGGGTGCAGCCCCAAGCCTTTGGCCATGATCCCCAGCCCTGGTCACTGGTGTTGCTTGGGGGATGGCCTAGGCTGTCTAGCGCTGCCTGCCTGTGCTGTATACCTGGGGCCTCTGCCCACCTGGCAAATACTGGATGCCTCACGTCAAGTGCTGGGGACCCCTTCTTCTCTGAGCTCAGCTGAACACGTCTGTGAATGTCTCATGACACCTGTGACTGAACGTCTGAAAAACTTCATGAGCTCAGCTGCCCAGGTCAGGGATGGAAGCTGTCTGCACCCTCCTCTCCCCCTCCACCACCCTCCCCCGTACCCCTAACCACCAGGCCCTGACCATTCAGCCTCTCTCAGTCCTGGCTGCCTCCCTCCATCCTCACCATCACCTAGCTTGTCCCAGGTGCCACCATGTCTAGTCTCACCTGGACACCTATAATCACCTCTCCCTGGAGCCACTGACCCCAGCTTGGTCCACTCCACAAACAAGCTAGTGTGAACTTTGAAATTCACAGACCAGATAACCAGACAATGTCACACATTCATACGCCCTGCAAGGCCCTGATGGCCCAGGGTCTTCTCTACCCTCACCCACAGAACACCCCAGGAACTTCCATCTACTTCCTGAACCTACCAAGCCCTCACTGGTCTCAGGGCCTTTGCACTTGCTGGTCCCTCTGCAGGGGAGCATTCTCCCTTCCCCTCCTTGGCATCACCTAACTCCCATCTACCTTTCAGGGCCCCATCTACCTTACTCCTTCCACTCTCCAGCTCAGATCAGGTACCCCTGCGGCAGCCTCGTATCATGACCCCTAACTGCAACTGACATTTTCACAAGAATCTGCTTATCACGTATCCGCCTAGAAGGCGAGCTCCACTTTACCCTAGCTCTCCGCACAGGGCCCAGCACGCTGGAGGCACTCAACCAGCAGTTCTCAATGAATGAGTGAGTGAATGCACCCCAACGCTGATGCTGTGGCTCCAGTCCACTGGCCACCTGATGAGAAGAGCTGACTCACTGGAAAAGACCCTAATGCTGGGAAAGATTGAAGGCAAAAGGAGAGTGGGGAGGCAGAGGATGAAATGGCTGGATAGCATCACTGACTCAAAGGATGTGAATCGGACCAAACTCTGGGAGACAGCGAAGGACAGAGGAAGCCTGGCGTGCTGCAGTCCATGGGCTTGCACGGAGTACAGGCAGGACTTAGCAACTGAACAACAATCACCACCACTATCCCAGGTTCAGACTGTCCGTTCATAAGCATCTGTGGCCTGGTGGGATCTTCCTCTGGCTGGGCAGGGGACAGAACATGGGAGTCAAGGGCCTGAGGCTCTTGGGAAGGCCATAGTGTCCCCGTCCACTTCTGCTATCCTCTGAAGGCCACCTCTTTACACTTGGACAAGCCCCTCCCACCAGCAGTCATCCAGCCCTGCTCCATGACCAGTGTGAACTAAACTCGGAGGCTGGCAGATCCTAGGTCAAGTTCACCTCCAACACCCCAGCTGACCTTGGGCAAGTCACGTCCTCTCCTGATCGCCAAATGCCAACTGAGCAGCACCCAGCCCTGAGCATTGATGCAGGAGGGTGTACAGGGCCTGCTGGGAGCCTTCGGCACGGAGTCCGGCACCTCGTGGGACCCCAGGACCCTTCAGCCCGGGGGCTCTCAGGTAGCCACCCCCCTGCTACGTGCTGTCGCAGGAATGTTCCGGGGGCCTGGCCAGCCGGTCCTCCGAGCCTCTCCCAGAGTTGCTGGGCTGCATCAGACAAGTTCCTGTTGTCATAACAACCCGCTGGCTCTCAGCCGCCTGGGCCCGAGGCCCCAGAGGATGCTGTCGGCGGCTCGCAGCCGGGGCCTGCACACCTCTCAGAGCCCTGGGCTGTCTCTCCTGAGAGGGCTTCCAGCCCCTGCCTCTTGACTCATTTGCTCCGCCCCCTTCTCCTTTCCTGAGCCCCTACTGTGTGCCAAGCTCCACAAATCTTCACCCACTCCTGTGAGGTGGGACGGCTATGAACTGTCTTATGTTTAAAGGAGCAGGCTCTCGTGGGGCCAGGCGACTCATCTGAGGTCACAG
>SJYA01010981.1:0-13103 GCA_006410615.1 Neotragus moschatus
CCTTAGTTGACTTTTTCCAGAGAATGTCAGAAGAGTGGAAAGGCAGGCAGATTCTTAGTTTTGGGGGGTACATGCCCAGGAAATGCCAGGGAGAAAAACCCTGAGATTTGACTCGTCCTTGCCCATCAAAGTCTCCTGCCGCGTGACCTTGTCACGGGTGGGATTCCTCACGCTGGCTCCCGGCAATGCGAGGTGTGTATTTTTCACTCGCTGACTTGTTTAAAATGTCTGTGAATCAGTCTGTATATTGAAGCTTCCATCACTGGGAATCAAAATGTCTTTTCTGAAGTTCGCTGGGTTCCACGGCTGTAGAATGTGAGATTGGCTCATCGGTTCTGCATGTAGCTGGTCATTTCCCTGTGTAGAACCTACATTCAGGAGAAGGAGAATCAGTGATAACTGGTTCAGTGGGTCTATAGCGTTCTCTCCCCGTCATGATTTAGTTAAGTGAGAGTGAGTTAGAATTTCAAAACAGAGCAAAAACAAACGAGCAAAAAACCCCACGTTTTTTTCTGGGCTAGAGAAAGTACCATAGGAAGTTCTGAGAAAGTATTGTGGGGCTTGCTGACCATTTAGTGAAATATCTGAAAACTTCGAAGGAATATTGATGGCAGAGCAACAGTACCTGGTGCTGATCAAGAAGCTTATAGTTCACAAGGCTATCTGGTATCTAGCTTCCCATTTGATCTGCACAACTCTCTTTGAGGTAGCTGGGGCAAGTATTCCTACTGCCTCTGTTTGCAGAGGTGGAAATAAAGAGTCAAGTTCCCTGCCTGAGTGGCTCAGATGGTAAAGAATCTGCCTGCAGTGCAGGAGGCCTGGGTTTGATCCCTGGGTCTGGAAGATCCTCTGGAGAAGGGAATGGCAATCCATTCTAGTATGATTCCCTGGAGAATCCCATGGACAGAGGAGCCTGGCGGGCTACAGTCTTGAGGCGCAGAGTCGGACACAATTGAGCGACTAACACTTTCACTACCTGCCCGAAATGGTGTCTGCGTTAATGTTGTCTTTGACTTGGTGTTGTGGAGGAGTTGATAAAGAATCTGTCACCCTCACCAGATGGTTAAGTGAGTCATTTGAGAGCTTACCAGAGACGTCTCTGTTTTGTGTCTTGACTAGGATTTTTCTAAAGCTCTCTGTCAAAAATCCCTATATCTTTCTCACCAGATTCTTCACTAATTACCTTATCCAGTCTAGTGATTCATGTGGCTCACATCATGAGCTCCTTATTGCCAAATTCAGACTTAAATTAAAGGAAGTAGGGAAAAGCGCTAGACCGCTCAGGTATGACCTAAATCAAACCCCTTCCGATTACACAGTGAAAGTGAGGAATAGATCCAAGGGACTAGATCTGATAGACAGAGTGCCTGAAGGACTGTGGACCGAGGTTCATGACATCGTACAGGAGGCAGTGATCAAGACCATCCCCAAGAAAAAGAAATGCAAAAAGGCAAAATGGCTGTCTGAGGAGGCCTTACAAATAGCTGTGAAAAGAAGAGAAGCAAAAAGCAAAGGAGAAAAGGAAATATATAAACATCTGAATGCAGAGTTCCAAAGAATAGCAAGGAGAGATAAGAAAGCCTTCCTCAGTGATCAATGCAAAGAAATAAAGGAAAACAATAGCATGGGAAAGACTAGAGATCTCTTCAAGAAAATTACAGACACCAAGGGAACATTTAATGAAAAGATGGGCACAATAAAGGACAGAAATGGTGTGGACCTAACAGAAGCAGAAGATATTAAGAAGAGGTGGCAAGAATACACAGAAGAACTATACAAAAAAGATCTTCATGACCCATATAACCAGGATGGTGTGATCACTCACCTAGAGCCAGACATCCTGGAATGTGAAGTCAAGTAGGCCTTAGAAAGCATCACTACAAACAAAGCTAGTGGAGGTGATGGAATTCCAGTTGAGCTATTTCAAATCCTGAAAGGTGATGCTGTGAAAATGCTGCACTCAATATGCCAGCAGCAAATTTGGAAAACTCAGCAGTGGCCCCAGGACTGGGAAAGGTCAGTTTTCACTCCAATCCCAAAGAAAGGCAATGCCAAAGAATGCTCACACTACCGCACAATCGCACTCATCTCACATGCTAACAGAGTAATGCTCAAAATTCTCCAAGCCAGGCTTCAACAGTACATGAACTTCCAGATGCTCAAGCTGGATTTTTAAAAGGCAGAGGAACCAGAGATCAAATTGCCAACATCCTTTGGATCATTGAAAAAGCAAGAGAGTTCCAGAAAAACATCTACTTCTGCTTTATTGACTACGCCATAGCCTTCGACTGTGTGGATCACAACAAACTGTGGAAAATTCTTAAAGAGATGGAACTACCAGACCACCTGACCTGCCTCCTGAGAAGCCTGTATGCAGGTCAAGAAGCAACAGGTAGAACTGGATATGGAACAACAGACTGGTTCCAAGTCGGGAAAGGAGTACGTCAAGGATGTATGTTGTCACCCTGCTTATTTAACTTATATGCAGAGTATATCATGCGAAATGGCTGGGTGGATGAAGCACAAGCTGGAATCAAGATTGCTGGGAGAAATATCAATAACCTCAGATATGCAGATGACACCACCCTTATGGCAGAAAGTGAAGAGGAACTGAAAAGCCTCTTGATGAAAGTGAAAGAGCAGAGTGAAAAAGCTGGCTTAAAGCTCAACATTCAGAAAACTAAGATCATGGCATCCGGTCCCATCACTTCATGGCAAATAGATGGGGAAACAGTGGAAACAGTGTCAGACTTTATTTTCTTGGGCTCCAAAATCACTCTACTTGGTGACTGTAGCCATGATATTAAAAGATGCTTTTCCTTGGAAGAAAATCTATGACCAACCTATATAGGATATTCAAAATCAGACATTACTTTGCTGACCAGAGGTCCATCTAGTCAAAGCTATAGTTTTTCCAGTAGTCGTGTATGGATGTGAGAGTTGGGCTTTAAAGAAAGCTGAGCACCAAAGAATCGATGCTTTTGAACTGTGGTGTTGGAGAAGACTCTTGAGAGACCCTTGGACTGCAAGGAGATCCAGCCAGTCCATCCTAAAGGAGATTAGTCCTTCCTGGGTGTTCATTGGAGGGACTGATGTTGAGGCTGAAATTTCAATACTTGGTCACCTGATGCGGAGAGCTGACTCATTAGGAAAGACCCTGATGCTGGGAAGGGTTGAAGGCAGGAGGAGAAGGGGAAAACAGAGGATGAGATGGTTGGATGGCATCACCGATGCGATGGACATGAGTTTGTGCAAGCTCTGGGAGCTGGTGATGGACAGGGAAGCCTGCATGCTGTGGTCCATGGGGTCACAAAGAGTCGGACATGACTGAGGGACTGAGATGAGCTGACCTGAGTCTACTGATACTGTATTAAAGTTTCAGATTCACCCTTCTGCATCTAACCTTTCATATGTTGGGTGCAGTGTGCGTGCATGTGTGTGTGTGTGTTGCACACATGCCTGTATGTCTGTTCCATTTTTGACATGGTGGTTCTCTTGCCTGCTATGTCGGGCCACACAGCCGTATAGCAGTTGTGTGTCATGCAGACAAATAATTTTTTACTCTTAGTGGAAGGAAAACCTTTAGCACATTACTTTAAGCCTAGATTATTCTCCGCATTTGCAGAGCATGCTTACAAGGGTCTTCACTACGCTGCCATTGCGTTTAGAGTGCCGTCATCTATAGAATAGCTGAGTGGGAACAACTGACCTGTTTTCAGACAGACTCAGAAGAGATGGGCTGACTTTCCAGGGGTTGACAAACTGTAGCTTCTAGTCTTCACATCCATAAACACTGCAACCAAAATTTTATGATGCTTATCTGATTTTTGTTTGTTTTTCTCTAGTTTTGATAATAGTTCATTTTTCATATTCAGAGTTTCTAGAAATAAATATTACAATGCACCTAACACTGCATGAGACCTCGCAGCCTCAAGTCTAGCACCCTACTCTGCTTCCTATTCTTACGCTCTTAATTTCTGATCGGAGAACATCTGTCCATTTACAGGAAATTAAAGCTCTTGAACATGAAAACTGTTCAAAGACTTTGTTACTAGTTAGTCTCAAGATTTCAAAGTCACCTTCCATTACCTGCCTCTGCTGGCTTGTTTAGAAGACCCCATACCTGCTAAGACATGTGTCCCACGTGGGCAACCCTGTAGGCAGAGCTAAGTGAGTGTCTTCTCTGTTCAACAACTTTATAATCTGCAAACAGCAACTGCTGTAAAGCCAGCCGTCCGTGATGAGGCAAACTGTGCCCGTCTGGCTTTTCAGGCAACTGACTGATTCCTGCTGCTGCTGCTGCTGAGTCGCTTCAGTCGTGGCCGACTCTGTGCGACCCCGTAGACAGCAGCCCACCAGGCTCCGCCGTCCCTGGGATTCTCCAGGCAAGAACACCGGGGTGGGTTGCCATTTCCTTCTCCAAGGCATGAAAGTGAAAAGTGAAAGGGAAGTTGCTCAGTCGTGTCCGACTCTTCGCGACCCCATGGACTGCAGCTTACCAGGCTCCTCTGTCCGTGGGATTTGCCAGGCAAGAATACTGCAGTGGGGTGCCATTGACTGATCCTTGATTTCGTCATAAAAAGCAAAGAGAATCACCAAAGTCAAAGCATGGAGGATACTTGGAGAACCTTATTTACACCAAAAGATATTCCTGCCAGCTTCCCAGAGCACCAAGTTTTACATATTTACATTGCTCACAATTATGCTACATAACCATTTATGGGTGACTGATCGACTCGGAGAGTTCATGTATGACTGCAAATTCTCCTTGTTATACCCCAAATAGATATGCCCCAAGGAGATGTGGTTCAACTTTCTTAGCTTTGTTTTTCACCCAGTATTAAACATTAGCATAATTGGTTAGTGAATAGATCAGCCAGAAAGAGCTGGTTGGTGAGTGCATTACACTTCGTTAGAAAGCGGCTTGCAATGGCGTCATGTCAGCGAAGCTCTGCTACGTTGCTCTCTCCTGGTTTCCTGATCACAGGGTTCCAAGTCCCTTCCTCTCCTCTACATTGTCTTTCAATGCTCCCACTCATACCCAGAACGCGCGAACCTGAAGACATACAGCTCTGCCTTCACTTCTGTGCTCACAGCAGAGTGTAAAGACGAAAGTGCGGGTACAAAAGCGAAGCTGTGAACAAAGAACTCAGCCATCCCGTTAGCAGTTGCTTGTTTTGCTTTTTAAAAGATCATCACTTACAAATGTCTGGATATGTTCCACCCAGGAAAGCCAATTATTTGTGTTATTTTATATCTGTTAGGCAAAGTTATGGGGTGTCCTCTTCGGAAAATGCCCAACAGACTTCAGTGGGATCTTACGGAAGTTACTCAAGAAATACCCAGTGTGCCCTCCCACGAGGGTCTAATTCCTAATTCTCATTTTTCTCTTTTCTCACCCACTGAGGTCTACTTGGTGCATTTTGGGATCTTTCAGTGTGGAAGCCATTTCCTGTTTCACGCAGCCAAAGCACCCACACTGTGTACTTCTCAAGAGTCCCCCGTGAAAGCACCAGGAATATTGTACCAGCCCAAGGCTTCTTTGCAAGGACTTGAATCTCACTCAGAAGGAAGGGTTAGTAATATTTAAAAGCTCAAAAACAACACTTCCCAAGGCTGAGGACTTTATTAAATGGTAGGGGCATGCGTACTCAGTTGTGTCCAACTCTTTGGGGCCTATGACTATGGATTATAGCAGGCCAGGCCCCTCTAGCCACGGGAGGTTCCAGGCAAGAGCACTGGAGTGGGTTGCCATGCCCTGCTCCAGGGGTCTCCTTGGCCCAGGGGCGGAACACACATCTCCTGTGCCTCCTCTACTGGGAGGTGGGTTCTCTACCACTAGGGCCACCAGGGAAGCCCTTCTTTAATGCTGGGACACAACTCAAAATGGCACCCACCCCTTAAAGCATTCAGGAAATGATTAATCAGCATCACACATACCCAGATTTCTGTCTATTCCTTTTATTAAAAGTAAAATGGAATAACTACTTCTGTGAGCCATTTATTCACTTTGTAACTGAGCCAATATGTATCAGTAGTATTCAGTTCAGTTCAGTTCAGTCGCTCAGTCGTGTCCAACTCTTTGCAACCCCATGGACTGCAGCACGCCAGGCTTCCCTGTCCATCCCCAACTCCTGGAGTTTACTCAAACTTGTGTCCATTGAGTTGGTGATGCCATCCAACCATCTCATCCTCTGTCGTCCCCTTCTCCTCCTGCCTTCAATCCTTCCCAGTATCAGGGTCTTTTCTAGTGAGTCAGTTCTTCGCATCAGGTGGCCAAATTATTGGAGCTTCAGCTTCAGCCTCAGCCCTTCCAATGAATATTCAGGACTGATTTCCTTTAGGATGGACTGGTTTGATCTCCTTGCAGTCCAAGGGACTCTCAAGAGTCTTCTCCAACACCACAGTTCAAAAGCATCAATTCTTTGGCGCTCAGCTTTCTTTATGGTCCAACGCTCACATCCATACATGACCACTCTAAAACCTATAGCTTTGACTAGATGGATCTTTGTCAGCAAAGTAATGTCTCTGCTTTTTAATATTCTGTCTAGGTTGGTCATAGCTTTTCTTCCAAGGAGCAAGCATCTTTTAATTTCATGGCTACAGTCACCATCTGCAGTGATTTTGGAGCCCAAGAAAGTCTGTCACAGTTTCCATTGTTTCCCCGTCTATTTGCCATGGAGTGATGGGGCCAGATGCCATGATTTTAGTTTTTTGAAAGTTGAGCTTTAAGCCAGCTTTTTCAGTCTCCTCTTTCACTTTCGTCGAGAGTCCCTTTAGTTCCTCTTCACTTTCTGCCGTATCAGCAGTATCACATTGTTCATTTCATGATTTGTTCTCCTTTTTGTCCCAGAGTGTATTTCCATGTAGATGGGAATAGTGTCTTTTATTTTCTTAGACTTGTGGGTTGCTCCAGCTCATTTCTCTGAATTGATTATCAGACAGAAATGTAAACCCTCATTGACATGTCTTTTACCCCATTTGGTACTCCTCAGTTGACATTTAAAGTTGAATAACTCAGTTTTCAGAGTAGGAAAGTCTAAAAAGATTTAATGGTTTACTGAAATCAGAGGCAGATATATGTGTTTATACAAAAGTGCTCTCAGCCTCAAGAAATAGGCTCAAATTTGCTGATGAGAGATGTTCATGGAAAATCAGGCACAATGAGAACAGCACCTGGATTTAAATACAAGCCCTACTTTAGAAATTGCCTGGATACATTATATCCTCACAAAAATCGCCAAGAAATAGGCCCCCTCTGGTGGCGCGCAGGCTCCTCAGCCAGCTTCTGGCTTCCGTCCCCGGGGTCTCCTTGACCCTGCTCACATCACGTGCACCTCACACTTGGCTGTCTCCTTTCTGAGCTGGATGTTCCAAGCACTACTGTGAAGATATTTGATGGAAGAAAGCTCTGAGTTCGTGGAGACAGTTATGTTGAGCAGTCAGCACATGCAACAGCAGAAGGAGATGTGCAGGCTGTCAAGGTCCCAGGGACTGGCACCGTCAGGTGCCCCAGCTAGAGGCCCCTGGTGTGCTTTGACCCATCACCATCCTTCACACAGCTCTGGTTGGGCACAGTCAGTACCATCACATCATTTCATCAGTACGTGAGGATAAAGGGAAGCCGCTGGCCTGTGGTCACACGGCTCTGAATCAAAGAACCATGTTTAGATCCAGACCCTCTAGTTGCAGACTGAGGGTGCTCAACCAGTTATGAACGGCTTCTAAGCCCAAAAGGATTCAGGGGAATTAATTCTCATGGAAGAGCGGCGTAGCACTTGAGAAGAGAGAACGATGTTTCCAAAGGCTGATAGGGCTAGGCCCTCTAGCATGTGCGGAGCGACAAGTAACTTAGCATAGTTAGAAGCAACGGGTGAAGTGACCTGAGACCAAACAGGCACCCCAGCTGATGCTGGCTGCTCTGACTCTCGGGATAAGGCTGAAACTGCTGTGGGCAGTGTGTGTGTGCACGTCTGCACACGAGGGAAGAGTACACCAAATAAAGAGATGGAAAGAGGCACTGTTGCAGAATAAGACTGACTGAGAAGGAATATTGCAAAAACAGGGTCCCAGCTGCTGCTGCTGCTAGTAAGTCGCTTCAGTCGTGTCCGACTCTTCGTGACCCCATGGACTGCAGCCTACCAGGCTCCTCCATCCACGGGATTTTCCAGGCAAGAGTACTGGAGTGGGGTGCCACTGCCTTCTCCCAGCTGCTGAGATTGTGTTATTTGTCCCACTGGGCCAGTTGCAGCACCATTCACTACCTCAGGAAATAACCATTTTGTGGTGAATCATTTCTAGCTGTGATTCAGACACCAAGTCTTGTCCAACTCTTTGAGATCCCATGAACGTCAGCATGCCAGGCTTCCCTGTCCCTCCCCATCTCTCTGAGCTCGCCCAAGTTCATGTTCATTGAGTCAGTGATGCCATCCAACCATCTTATCCTCTGTCATCCCCTTCTTCAGCCGCTTTCAGTCTTTCCCAGCATCAGGGTCTTTTCCAATGAGTCAGCCCTTTGCATGAGGTGGCCAAAGTACTGGAGTTTCAGCCTCAGCATCAGTCCTTCCAATGAACACTCAGGACTGGTCACCTTTAGGATGGACTGGTTTATCTCCTTGCAGTCCAAGGAACTCTCAACAGTTTCTCCAGCACCAAGGTTTGAAAGCATCAGTTCTTTCGCACTCTGCCTTCCTTATGGCCCAGCTCTCACCTCTGTATATGACTGCTGGAAAGGCCACAGCCTTGACTGCATAAACCTTTGTCGGCAAAGTGACGTCTTTGTTTCTAATACATGGTCTAGGTCTGCCATAGGGCTTCCCTTGTAGCTCAGTTGGTAAAGAATCTGCCTGACGTAGAGGGTTCAGTCCCTGGTTTGGGAAGATCCCCTGGAGAAGGAAATGGCAACCCATTCCAGTATCCTTGCCTGGAAAATCTCATGGACAGAGGAGCCTGGTGGGCTGCAGTCCATGGGGTTGCAAAGAGTTGGGCACAACTGAGCAACTAACACCTACTTATTTACTAGGCCGGTCATAGCTTTCCTGTCAAGAAGCAATTGTCTTCTAACTTCATGGACACAGTCACCATCCGCAGTGATTTTAGAGCCAAGAAGAGGAAATCTCACTGCTTCTGCCTCTTCCCCTTCTGTTTGTCACGCAGCGATGGCAGATGCTCCGTGTGTAAGGGATGCAGGCTTTATCTTAACTTTCCTCCATCCAAATCCCTGTCCTTGCCTTTCCCCATGTTCAGCTGGCAAAAGGTGAAGAAGGAGAATTAAAGTAAATATGCAAATTAGGAGAGGCCTCTCTACTGACTTGGCGAGAGAGGCCCTGAGAAGCCCCAACTGTCCCCACTCCCTTGAGCAAGGAAACTGTCGAGTCACTGAGAATGAGCCGCCTCTTCCCCCCCTCAGCGCTCTCAGCCCCCGCCACAGCTCTCTTGTTCATCCAGGCCTTCCTGTGCTCCAGGAAGCATGCTCATTACCATAAGCAAAGATATTCTCTTTAACTAAGAATCGCCCTGATCAGGTTTCTGCAAATCAGCCACTCTGAACAGGGCTGTGCAAGCCTAGAGTAGAAACAAGTCATTAACAGGAGGCAGGTAAAGTACTTAAGGAATGAAGCACAGTGGGCAGTAATGCCTCGGAAGTGTGTATGAAGGTTCAGTTCAGTTCAGTTCTTGTCTGACTCTGTGAGACCCCATGAAGTGCAGCACACCAGGCTTCCCTGTCCATCACCAACTCCCGGAGATTGCTCAAACTAATGTCCATTGTCAGTGATGCCCTCCAGCCATCTCATCCTCTGTCGTCCCCTTCTCCTCCTGCCTTTAATCTTTCCCAGCATCAGGGTCTTTTCTAATGAGTCAGCACTTTGCATCAGGTGACCAAAGTATTGGAGCTTCAGCTTCAGCATCAGTCCTTCCAATGAATATTCTGGGTTGATTTCCTTTAGGATTGATTGGTTTGAAATCCTTGCAGTCCAAGGGACTCTCAAGAGTCTTCTCCAACACTACAATTCAAAAGCATCAATTCTTCAGCACTCAGATTTCTTCACAGTTCAACTCTCATATCCATACATGACTACTGGAAACACCATAACTGTGACTAGACGGACCACTGTCTGCAAAGTAATGTCTCTGCTTTGTAATATTCTGTCTAGGTTGGTCATAGCTTTTCATCCAAGGAGATAGTGTCTTTTAATTTCATGGCTGCAGTCACCATCTGCAGTGATTTAGGAGCCCAAGAAAATAAAGTCTCTCACTGTTTCCACTATTTCCCCATCTATTTGCCATGAAGTGATGGGGCCAGATGCCATGATCTTAGTTTTTTGAATGTTGAGTTTTACGCCAGCTTTTTCATTCTCCTCTTTCACTTTCATCAAGAGGTTCTTTAGTTCCTCTTTGCTTTCTGCCCTAAGGGTGGTGCCATCTGCGTATCTTGAGGTTATTGATATTTCTTCTGGCAATCTTGATTCCAGCTTGTACTTCATCCAGCCTGACATTTCAGTGATGGACTCTGCAAATAAGTTAAATAAGCAGAGTGACAATATACAGCCTTGAGGTACTCCTTTCCCATTTTGGAACCAGTCTGTTGTTTCATGTCCAGTTCTAACTGTTGCTTCTTGACCTGCATACAGATTTCTCAGGAGGCAGTTAAGGTGGTCTGGTATTTATGTCTCTTTAAGAATTTTCCACAGTTTGTTGTGATCCACACAGTCAAAGGCTTTAGCATAGTCAGTGAAGCAGAAGTAGATGTTTTTCTGGAATCCTCTTGCTTTTCTATGATCCAGCAAATGTTGACAATTTGATCTCTGGTTCCTCTGCCTTTTCTAAATCCAGCTTGAACAGAATTTTGAGCTTTCTCGCTCATATGAGATGAGTGCAATTGTGAAGGTTGCCAACTGGGAAATAAAAGCGTTCTTGGACCTCAAGGCATTCAAGTNCCTCTTGCTTTTCTATGATCCAGCAAATGTTGACAATTTGATCTCTGGTTCCTCTGCCTTTTCTAAATCCAGCTTGAACAGAATTTTGAGCTTTCTCGCTCATATGAGATGAGTGCAATTGTGAAGGTTGCCAACTGGGAAATAAAAGCGTTCTTGGACCTCAAGGCATTCAAGTTGCTCCAATACTCCTTAATTTGCTAGTCTCCAGATAAAACTGTGGGGTTAGTACCTCCCACTTTCATGGAGATAAGGCAGTGTGTACAAACAGGGTCTGCACTGAGGTGAAACTCCAGTGGCTCTTAACACCTTCTTTTTGCTACTTTACTAAGTTAGACATGGTGGCTCAGATGATAAAGAATCTGCCTGCAATGTGGGGAGACTTGGGTTTGATCCTTGGGTTGGGAAGTTACCCTGAAAGAGGGCATGGCAACCTACTCCAGTATTCTTGCCTGGAGAATCCCCATGGAGCACATGACTTGGGACATTCTCCAAGATGGAACGCCTCATTGGGGAGGCATGAGAGTCATTAAAAGCACTGGCTTTAAAGTGAGACAAACATGCATTTGTGCCTGTGCACGTGCACTAAGTGATCTCAGAGAAGTTTCTAGATGCTTCCTGTCTCCTTTGTAAAATCAGAAAAATGGTGCTAACTGTGTGATTCAGAGCTCTGACAGAAAATGACTGATGAAGGCACTGCTGCAAAGGTGTAAGAGCAGAATGTAAGGGATTCAGGAAACATTGCGACATGCAGGCGAGTGATAAGGGGGGAGGAAGCATCTCCCCAGGCCTGAGCTGGCTGTATTACTAGGCCTGAGACTGAGAGAGACAACTTTGTGAAGTTTGCTGATTGACGGGAGCTGCAACCTGGGATGAAGGATCCCAGAAACCCAGTCGGCATCCAGCGTGCATGCATGTAAGCTGCTTCAGTCGTGCCCAACTTTTGTGACCCTTTGTCTGTCTGTCTGTCTGTTGGATTCTCCAGGCAAGAATACTGGGGTGGGTTGCCTTGCCCTTCTGCAGGGACCCTTCCTGACCCAGGGACTGAACCCGCACCGCTTGTATCTGCCTGCACCGGCAGGCGGTGTCTTCACCACTGCGCCATGTAGGAAGCCTGTTGATGTGCAGAGCAGTCTGTTGACCGAGCTGATGGGAGTTCAGAGGGCAGGGGACTCTTTGGACAGTTCATACGGGCTAGCTTTCTGGGATGCCAACCAGGTAAATGTGGCGGAGGCTGGGTCGGGAAAGCAAGCTCTTTTGATCACTATGCCTTTGTGATGGATATGGAGACCAACAATGATTCTGTGGCAAATATGAATTTGCTTCTTTTGTTGTATGTCACTGATATGGAGTGTCTCGTGACACTGAGCATTGTGTGATGTTGGGGTAGATGGAAAACACATAAGCCATCGCTTGTGGAATAATGAGGAACTTGACTTTAAACTTGGTTTTAGCTTTGTCTAACTCAATGAAACTATGAGCCATGTTGTGTCTGCCCACTCAAGACAGAGGGTTATGGTGGAGAGTCCTGAGAAAACGTGGTCCACTGGAGAAGGGAATGGCAAACCACTGCAGTGTTCTTGCCTTGAGAACCCCATGAACAGTACAGAAGGCAAAAAGACAGAACACTGAAAGATCGCTCCCCACATCGGCAGGTGCCCGTACGCTACTGGAGAAGCACAGAGAAATAACTCCGGAAAGAATGAAGGGACGCAGCCTAAGCAAAACGCCCAGCTGTGGATGAGACTGGGGTCAGAGGCAAAGGCGAATGCTGTGAAGAGCAATGTTGCACAGGAACCTGGAAGGTCAGGTCCATGAATGCAGGCAAATTGAAAGTGCTCAAAGAAGAGATGGCAAGAGTGAATGTCAACATTTCAGGAATCAGAAAGCTAAAAGGAACTGGAATGGGCGAACTTAACTCAGATGGCCATTATATGTATTACAGTGGGCAAGAATCCCTCAGAAGAAATGGAGTAGCCATCATGGTCAGCAAAAGAGCCCGAAATGCAGTACTTGGATACAATCTCAAAGATGACAGAATGATCTCTGTTCATTTCCAAGGCAAACCATTCAACATCACAATAACCCAAGTCTATGCCTCAACCAGTAACGCTGAAGAAGCTGAAGTTGAATGGTTCGATGAAGACCTACAAGACCTTTTAGAACTAA
>SJYA01010982.1:0-12461 GCA_006410615.1 Neotragus moschatus
TGGTTTGTACTATATCATCCACTATTACAATGTTGACTTATTATTCTTATAAAACATCTCACGTTAAAATTTATTAATATCTCTTCAAATCAACAACATTTATTGCATGGATAGGTTTTTCAGATCACTATACTAAATTGGACAGCATATAAAGATGAATCAGACTATGGCCATAATGTTCAGTGTCCTTACTATCTATTATTTTTATACTAAATAGCAAAACAGCTTCTTTTTATTTAATATCTTAAAATATCAACTCTTTCAGTATCAACTGTTTCAATATCTAATTACTCAAAATGGCTTTGGCCATTTGGGCTTAATCTCTGCATGACAGAAATAATATAATTTTGAGAAGCACAGAGACTATGCAGACACAGTGGCTGCTGGTTTACAGAATCAACACCAGCAGATTCCTATACTCTTACATATTCAAAAATTGCTATTTGCCTTTAGAATCTGGCCATTAAACATGACTGAGTCCCTCGTAGTTCAGTCAGTCAAGAATCTGCCTGCAGTGCAGGAAATGGAGGTTTCATCCCTGGAACAGGAAGATCCCCTGGAGAAGGAAATGGCAACCCACTCCAGTATTCTAGCCTGGAGAATCCCATGGACAGAGGAGTCTGGTGGGTACAGCCCATGGGGTCTGAAAGAATTGACAAGACTTAGGGACTAAACCACCACCACCATATAATGAAGCAAAGAGTTAGATATGGCAACAATAAAAAAGAATAAAATGCATGATTTGGGGTAAGGGAGGCAATTCAACTGAGGTTAAGCATGAAATATATTACACAATAGGTTGGAGGAAATATTGGTTCTGGTCACCCTAGAATTTGTTTCAATAATACACGGGCTTTTGTGTGCACAAAGTGAATCTTTACAGTTTTTTCTTGGTCAAAGTCCATAACATAGGATGAGGAAAAAATATGGATGGAAACACTTCTGATGGGTGTTTGGGAGACCTGCTCCTCCCCGTTGCCCTGACTTCTTCTCACTTCTTGCTTCTCCTTTCTCTTCCCCTTGGAGACAGGGAGTGGGGTGGATGTGGATTGGCCAGGAGCATTAACATGGAAGATTTCCTGAACAGGAAGGAAACATCAGGAGGCTGAAGGGCTCTTCTGCTTTCTCAGGATGACTGGCTGGACTCCACAGAGCTCTAGAGAGCTTTGGGCTCTGCTCTATGGGGTAAGTGCTGCTTCCCTTATAAGTCATAGCCAGTCCAATGCAGATTGCTACCATCTGACTTCCAGCACCACACATCCCTTTCTAAGCACAAAGGCAAGAATCCAGCAAGGCATCATCGTGCACTTGAGTTAACAGAACACATCATTGTAGCACTATCATGGTGTCCTAGACGTTATTCATCATAGACGGGGTCATGATATTGGCATATTATTAGGTTAGTTCATCTGAATAGTTTGCTCTTCCAGAAGCCTCAATTTAACTCTTAAGTTAACCCTTAAGTTCACTCTTCTACAGAATCCATGGACTGTAGCCCACCAGGCTCCCCTGTCCATGGGATTTCCCAGGCAAAAATACTGGAGTGGGTTGTCATTTCCTTCTCCAGGTGATCTTCCCAACCCAAGGATTGAACCCAGGTCTCCTGCACTGCAGGCAGATGCTTTATTGTTTGAGCCTCTTGGAAAGCCACTAAGTTACCTGTCTCTGATTGATTCTGCAGGAACTAGAAGCGAGCAACTGACACTCCAGTATTCCTATCATTGTATTTGGTGTCCCAGATTCAATCCATTGGTTTAACGCATAAACGCTACAAAGAAGCTACCCTTCCACTGGAATCACCTTTGGCTTTGATACTGTATCACAATGTAGCTCTTACTCTTTGCTAACATCTGGTAGAAAGAAATTTCTTCTAAATTCCCCAGCTTCAGCAGCAAGCAGATATGAAATGTATTCCACCACAGGCAGAAAGCCATCATCAGGATTTCCAGAAACTCCTCTCAGTGCTGCTTGACCATCTTGAAGTCCTCCCCCATAAGATGCAGAGTCCTTCACCATGAGATGTGAAGACATACTAACTTTTAATTAAAATTTTTAGACTGGGTCTTCTACTTTGTTTTTCTCCTTTGTTGATCAATTAAACTCTCTGCTTAGCGTTTCTTACTGAATCTGAACTGTGGCATTTTCGTTACCTCTTTTCTTTCTTTTTTTTAAATTACTGAAATAAACCAGTTTTATTGAAAATTAGCTCCAGTGTGCTTATTAAAATTACATGAGTTCCCAATCTTGAACCCCNGATGGGAACACGAAATACCTATGGGAAAAAGCCTGCTAGGGTCAGGGAACTTGTCTCAAGTGCTGTGGCCAGGGGCCCAGGCGGTGTCCGGGTGGGGTGTGTGTGGGAGCTGCTGGGAGACTACGGGGTGCCGCTGTGTTGCCCCTCTGCTTCTGTGGGTGTGTTTGAGAGTTTCCGCAGTGCAATGGCGGCCGTTCCTTTTTCTCTTAACAGACAGAGACCAAGCGCAGAAGGCAGGCCCAGCCTGCGTCCCGAGCTCTGGCTCTTCCTGGGACCGGGCCCCGGACAGGGCCCCCAGGTTCCGCACGCCGGCTGTTGTGCGGGTGGGTCTAGGCTGTGGCGGAGACCTTGCTCTGCTTCCCCGTACCACCTGCTTCCTCCGGGTCAGCTCTCACCTGTCTTTGGGCTCAGGCACCCGACCTCCAGGGGTGCCTGATTTCCCCCGCCCCTGGCAGCGTCCGGCCCCGTCTGATCTGAGCGCTCCAATCCCACCCGTCCCCACCTGATCCCAGCCCGTGCTGCCCTCCCGCCATGCTGCTCCTGAGGCTGCCGCCTCGAGCAGCTCCTGTGGGTCTGCCTGGAGAGCAGGGGTCAGCAGGCCCCTCCCTCCCCTAAAACCAGGGTGGGGGTGCCGCCCCTGTCCTCCTGCTCAGGTGGGAGACGGCCGGCAGGTGTGCAGCCAAGAGTGCAGTGAAACCCTAGTCCCAGCTCAGGTGTCGGGAACCGGATCCCGCCGGTCAGCTGCGTGCTCTCTTTCCTTCCCGAGGGGGAGGGGACCTCCCGCCTGCCCCCCCGCCCCCCCGCATCCCCACGTGGCAGGCTGGGATTAGCACCTGCGCTCAGCCAGGAGCCGGCAGCTCAGCTGGCCTGGAGGAGGCCTTGGTGGGTTCCCCCTCGGGGTAAACTCCAGAACTGACCGGAGGCCCCCAAGAGCCACTGCGCCCACGCCTCCGTGCTCCCTCGGTCGCTGCCCCCACAACCCCTGCCCCACAGCCCCCAGCTCCAGACTCAGTACCCCCCAGCGTCCGCAGTACCCCCGCAGGGGGATGTGGAGAAGCAAGGCGGTCCCAGCCCTCAGGCTGCCCTTTGCAGAGCGCCCTGGGCAGCACGGCTCCTTGCTTAAGGAGATTAATCCTGGTGGGTACACAACCAAAATAGCCTGGAGGCCAGACAGGGCTGGAGAGGGGATGGGAGGCGGGTGCCAGGCCGCCCAGGTCCCAGCCTGCACCCGAGAGCTGCCTCCGCCCGTCCAGGCTGAGAACGAGCCGCTGGCCGTCCCTTAGATTAGGTGGTGGGGTCCGGGCGCATCCGCTCTACTCACTGTTCTCACGCGTGTGTTACGTAGTCTCTCCCGTCTGTGGAACATTCAGTTCAGTGAATTTTGAGCAAGTGAAGCTCCTGCCCACAGCCTTCGGCTGCTCCTGGGGGCTGGCCTCCTCCCCACTAGGGGTTCAGCTTGGTCCAGGGGACAGACGAGAGGGGGCAGGACCACGGAGATCTGGACGCTGGAGAAGCCCAGCAGTGCTGGGGGCGCAGACGGCCAGGGCAGGACGAACATCCCACTGGCCAACAGGAGGTTGCTGCCAGCATCGGGCAGGTGGGGGGCTCAGGGTCCCCAGGGCGGGAACAGAGCCCACACCCACTGTCTGCACCCCCCACCCCGGGAGGCTGGAACATCTGTGTCAGACCACAGCTCAGCTGGGCCCAGGGTGCTCGGAAGAGGGGGTCCAGGCCACTGCGCTCACAGCAGCGGGGGAGCAGCAAAGCGTAGCTCAGTGGAGGGGGCGGGGGGGGGGGGAATAGTTGATATTTGACGCCTGCCAAGTTGGATAACCAGGAATAATCTTTCCAGATCATTTTGAGCTTGTTTACTAGGTCGCTCCTGGTGTAGCTGGTGAAGGAAGAAAGGGTCTGGATTCGGAGTCTGTGCCCCCTGGGCTGACTGGGGTGGGGGGCACCCCTGGTGTCTGGAGCCTGAGGGGTCTGGGCATGACTCGGCTCCGGCCTCTGACCAGCTGGAGAACTCAGCTGGTCCCCTTAGGAAGGCAGCTCACATTCAGTGCTCAGGGCTTCCTGGACCATCATTGTGGCTCCCTGAGTCAACAGCCTTACCTGTCAGATGACCTTGGAGGGGACTGTGACCTTAGAGGGACTGTGGTGGGTGCTGGACGTGGCACAGAGACTTCCCCTCCCCCCCAGTCCTGCAGATTTCGAGCCTGGGTTTGCGCCAGATCAACTTTTTTTCAGTCTCTCACGAGGTCACACAACGTCCTGCTGGGGGCAGCGAGGGGCCGAGGGACAGTGTCCGCGAGGCCAGTGGGAGGGAGTGCTCATTGCTTCCTGGCCACCCCGTGGCCTGGTTCCTTGAGCCTCTGCCTGACTATACTCAAGGGCAGAGTTCTAGGGCTGGACGCGAGTGGGGCGGGGGAGATGAGGGAGGTTTCGACTGTGAGCCCTCCTCATCTCTGGGGTTCCTGCAGAAAAGACCGCCTGGTTGTCAGGACGCTGTTCACAAACAACTAGGAATCGGACAGCCTCCTGCCCACACACCCCTCCCCCGCCCCGCTCCCACCCCCACCCCCAGGAGGGTCCTCGGGCGGGGCCAGCAGGACCCCTTCTGCCCTGAAAGGAGGACCATCCCAGCATAGAGGGTGGCAAGCTGGAGNCCCCCGCCCCGCTCCCACCCCCACCCCCAGGAGGGTCCTCGGGCGGGGCCAGCAGGACCCCTTCTGCCCTGAAAGGAGGACCATCCCAGCATAGAGGGTGGCAAGCTGGAGGCAGGGCAGGGTCTCCAGAGGCAGCCAGACCGGGACTCAGATCTGCCCTTCGCTCTCTGATCCTCATCCATGAGACGGAAGTCGTGCCCATCACCGGGCACAGGAGGCACGCCGCGGGCTGGGGGCTGGGGGCCTGGCGCTAGGGCCGGGGCGCCACCCTCTCTCCAGTCCCTGTAGCCAGGACTCATGGACCATGTTTGCGTTCCCAAGGGGGCGGGCGGATTCCGCCAAACCATTGACTAACTCTCCAGCGAGTGAGTTCCTAGCAGGCACTTTCTAAATGCTGGGGCAGAGTAGTGAGGAAGACGGAGGGGCTGTGGTCCCGAGCTGAGTTCTGGTGGTTCTAGTGGCTGAGACAGACAGTGCTTGTACAGACCATTCACAGGTAACACCTAGTTTTAGGAAAGAGTGTAGCACGGACCTTCTCGGTGGGGGAGATTCCAGCCAGGCATCAGGGAAGACATCGCCCAGAGGCGACAAGCAGGCGGCGAGGGCTGAAGGGTCAGCCACAGGCGATCCAGAGGGCAGGGCAAATGCAAGGCCTGCAGCGAGCGGGAGGGGGGACAGCCTCCAGAGGCCAGCCAGGCCTGAGACTGGAGTAGGGGAGCCCTGGGCCAGGGTATGGATGAGCCTGGGAGTAGGCTGGGTTCAGGTGAGGTGGGGAGGGGCTCAGGCGGTACAGGAGGGTCAGGCAAGGCAGGAGGTTCAGGTGATGCTGGAGGGTCAGGCGAGGCTGGAGGGTCAGGCGAGGCAGGGCACACAGGTCAGCCTGGGGAGCTCCCGGTGGGTGGGATGGTGTTGGAGGGTTTTGAGCAGGGGAGAGATGTGATCTGGTCTCCGTTTTGCTCCTTCCCTGGTGGCTCAGAGGTTAAAGCGTCTGCCTCCAACGCGGGAGACCCGGGCTCGATCCCGGGGTCGGGAAGATCCCCTGGAGAAGGAAATGGCAATCCACTCCAGTATTCTCGCCTGGAGAATCCCATGGACAGAGGAGCCTAGTAGGTTACAGTCCACGGGGTCGCAAAGAGTCGGACACGACTGAGCGACTTCACCTGTCACCCATCATTCTGCCAGCTACGTCGTCGGCAGGACAAGATTGGACCTGAAGGGTCTGGCAAGAGCTCAAGGATGGTTTGGGGAGGGAAATACTCTTCGGGTAGCAGAGCCAGCACTGACAACTTTGGGGGTCCAGAGAGGAGTGGGGGGCCCAGTCCGGTCTGAGCCAGGGGTACATCTGGTGCTGTTTACTGACGTGAGGTGGGATTTGAGGTGAAGGGTGCTCGACAAGCTCAGCAGACCCCACGGGGAGTGCTGCGTTGGCAGGTGCAAGTCCAAGTCGGAGTCTGGGAGCCAGAAAGGGGAGGTGATGCCGGAACTCCCGAGCCTGGAGAGGCACTGAGGGAGCGAGTGTGGGCCAAGGACCCTGTCTCTCCAGCAGGGACTCTCAGACTCACCAACGTTTCGGGTGCTCGAGGAGGAAGAGGGGCCCTGAAGGAGCCTGGGGAGGGAAACGGGCTCACAGGCTTCGGGCTGGAGTGCCCGCTGCTTCCGTTCCAGCTGAGAGACGCAGTAAGAGGGGAGCGAGAGGCGCTGTGATCACTGGAAGGCGGGAGCCCCCGGGGCCCAGACAAGATGTGCTCGCGGGCGTGACTGGGGGCTTCCCTGGTGTCCAGGGGCTATGACTTCGCCATCTAATGCAGAGGGCTGTGGACTCCAGTCCTGGTCAGGGAGCCAGATCACACACGGCTCTGGGCGAAAAAAACGGAGCATAAGCAGCCGAAGCAGTATTGACAGACGCTCAACGAGCTCTTTAAAGATGAGCCACACCCGAAAAGTCTTAAAGATAAGATGAAATAAAGGGCGGGCTTGAGGAGGGTGCAGGGGCACGGGAGGCCTGCAGGCAGGACCCGGGGCTGCCTTCCGACAGGAAGTGAAGAAATGGGCGGCAGTCGGAGGTGTGTCTGTTCAAAAGATGGGCTGTTAGAGCGTGTTCTGTGCTGTGAGGGGGGCCAGCGGTGGGGGAGACCCTCAGGCACGTATGCACTGTGGGGGTCGCCTCCCACACTGAGGGGGCACGGAGGGGGCACGGCACGGGGAGTGTGGGGAGGGCCGGGGGCTCGACCTCTCACGGGTGGCCGGGTGCCCGTGCTGCTGCAGGGGGCACGGGGCTGCCGAGCAGGGGCGACTGGTGGGCAGGAGCTGCGAGGCTGTGGTCACAGGCCCCAAGGGAATGCTCGGTGCTCCCTGTGTGCCAGGAAGACACGAAACGCCCCTGACGCGAAGCCCAGCTTGTGAGCGCCAGCAGCAAGGGCTGCCAGAGCTGCCCCCAGGCCCAGCACACCGTCACCTCCAGGGCGTCGACCCCTGTCCCCAGGTCACCGTGCCCGGGGTGGGGTGGGCCAGGCCCCGGGCTGCCTCCCTGCCGACGGCCACTGGTGCGCAGCCTCGAGGGAGCTCCAGGCCTTAGCCAGCTTTATTCTCCGTCTTCCTTTTGTTCGTCAGCGTCTTGTCTATAAAGAATGGATTCTTTTCTAGCATGTTTGTATTGAAATATAAAATACACTCAGAAGTGTACAAAGCATGAAGACAGACTCCCGACTCTCACAGAGTGAGCGAGAGCAGGGTTGGCAGCGCCCCAGCCCAGCCCTCCTCCCTGCCCCGATGCGCTTGCCCGATTGGAGTCGTGCTTTAAAGTGCAGAGTGTGCCCCGCCGCCCATCCCTGCGTTGGCGAGACTCAGCCGTGCAGCTGTGCTTGTTTTTACCATCACTGCTGTAGCTCCTTGTAAGAATTTACCGTAGTTTACTGGTCACTGAACAGTGGACGGGCGCATGGGTTGTCTCCACTTGGATGATGTTGCAGACCGTGCTGCTATGAACACTCCTGCGTGTGTTTGAGGGCGCCTGTGATTTCGCTTCTGTTGGAGGCAAGCCTACGAGTGGAGCTGCCGAAGCAGAAACCGCGATGGAGCCTCTGAGTGGAGGCAACGCCACCTAGTTGGGAGTCTCTGAGGACGGAGCAGAAGGGCTTGCAGAGGTTCTCACCTAGTGATCTGCGGACGGCGGGCAGTCAGGCGATGGCCCTGGCTGTCGCTTCCCCAGGAGCCCATCTTTGAGGGCAGCGGATGCCTTTGCGTCCTGGGCACCACTGGCCTCATCCCAGGCTAAGCCCTCTGCTCAGACCTGGAGCTGCACTGAGTCCCCGGGGGTCAGGCTCTCCACCCCTGGACTCTCCCGGAGAAGGAGGCCTCTTCCATCCAAGGCAGCCAGACCCTCCTCCGTGCTCAGACCCTTCAGCTTCACCTCCGTCCCCGTTTAGCTTCCATCTTAGTCATTCTCAGCGTCGACCTTGCTTCTCGCGGCTGGTCCCTGCCTCCATCCCCCGCCTGGATGAGACTCAGCCTCCGGCCTGCCTGCCGACCTGGAGAGACCCACGTGGGGCTGTGTCAGGGCCACTGTGGGGGAGCATGGCCTCAGCCAGGCCCTGAGCCCCTCTGCACGCCCCTGCTTCTTCCAGAGTCAGCCTCCCTCCGGGGCCCTCCTGCCCCGGCGCTCCGCACCCCCCAGACCCCGGGGTTCCAAGAAACTGGAAGCCTTCGGGTGAGAAGAGCTTCACACTCCTCTTCTGCTTCCTCCAGACCTGTCAGCTTCCGAGGGCGTGAGGGCTCCCCCTGCCATCTCACCCGGGAAAGCTGGACCAGCCACCGGCTCCTCCAGCAGCCCTGCTTCTCGCGCTGTCTCTCCCTCTCTCTGTCTCTGCTCTCTTCCTGCTCCCCGCCCCCACAGGACCCAGCACGTGCTCCCCACCCCCTGGCCACCCTCCTGGCTCCGAGGGTCTGGTCTGCATGCTTCCCCTCGCCGCTCTGTGCTCAGACCAGCCCTCTGGCTTCCCTTCCGCTCCGTGCAGGGCCCTGCCCTCCACCTGGCCTGCCCGGCCACTAGCCCAGATCTCCATTGAGTCCAGGTGGTTCACTTGCCTCCTAGACTCCTCTGGTGTCTCAAGTTCAACCGTTCCAAGAATAAATTAATCATCGCCGCCCTGGGGCCTGCGGCCTCTCCTCCCCTGCGCTCTGCTGACCAGGGGCTGCCTCACTCTCTGCTACGCCCCCGGTTCCCTGGCAACAGAGCCCTGATGCCCTGGCCTCCCGGCCCGTTGTCGGGCCCGCCACCCACCCCCATCCCTCCCCACTCCTCTGAGTGCAGGGCCGGCTCCGCGCACACCCCCAGAGACCCACACACAGCCGAAGGCTGAGGGGACAGAGGAGGAGGGAGTGAGTGCCCTTCTCTTCCTGGTTGACGGGACTTGCAGAAGTTAACCAATTCATCTGTGCTCTTTGGAGACTATTGGAAAACATGACTTTGTGTCNCCACCCCCATCCCTCCCCACTCCTCTGAGTGCAGGGCCGGCTCCGCGCACACCCCCAGAGACCCACACACAGCCGAAGGCTGAGGGGACAGAGGAGGAGGGAGTGAGTGCCCTTCTCTTCCTGGTTGACGGGACTTGCAGAAGTTAACCAATTCATCTGTGCTCTTTGGAGACTATTGGAAAACATGACTTTGTGTCCAAAGCCTCAAATGGAGAGAGACTTGGCGTGATCCCTTTTTTCCAGTTCCTGTAACAACCCGTGGGAGCCATCCACGAGTTTATACCCTGGGGCCCCCTCACCTGGAGAGGCCCAGCCCTCTGTCCCCCATGGTTTGTTAGGGACAGAGTGAGCCTTGGCGACTCAGTTTTAACTTCCATTCTCTCCTTCTCTGGATTGTCTCTTACCAGCCCCCACCCAGGACTCGAGGTCACAGGCTGCATTTTTAGCCAGACTCACTGAGTTCCCCTCTGATCTCGGGGCCCCCAAGACACACTGAAGAGGAGATTAGCGACCGGCTCCACGTTCAGCCAGCCGGGCCATCGGCCCCCATCACTGGCTTGTCCTGAAACGTCTGCAGGACCTGGCAGCTTTGCCTCTAGACCCAGGGCAGGAGGCAGCTCCTGCAGAGAAGCGGCTCCAGGCAGGCCACCCCTCGAGCCCAGCGCGGCCTTGCTCATGGCCTTGCAGGCCTGCCCGCAGAGAGGCTGGTGTCCGGACGTGCCGGTTCTGACCCAGGTCCGGACATGCCTCCTGAAGCCAGACGGTGAGGCTGGAGCGAGCAGGGAGCAGGCCCTTAGAGCCGACGGTCAGCTTTTCCCTCCAGGGCTCTAGCCCTGCAGAAAGTTAATCCCATGACTATTTCCTCAGTTCTTCCAAAGATGCTAAATAGCTGGTCCCGTTCTAGACATGGAGGGAAGAAACTGATTCGCCACGTACACTGGACACCTTAGGGCATTCTCCTGCAATCCCCACGGACATGGGCTGACCTTTGATCTTTGCCCCACAAGGGGTGAGCTGTTTTGCTTGTACCAACTGTCCCCAGGAGGGATCATCTCCCCTCCTCCAGACAGAGGACTCTTGCTTCTGCGCCCTGCCCCTGTGTATTACCTGGAGATAATGTACACTATTGCTAACCACCAGAACGGTGTCCACTAACGACCCAAATGCTGAAGACCCCAGTGTCCCAGTGGCCAGAGTCCCTGCAAGTTAGGGGAGGGGGTGGTGGCCAGGGTCCCTGGAAGTTAGGGGAGGGGGCGGCGGCCGGGGTCCCTGGAAGTTAGGGGAAGGGCGGCCGGGGTCCCTGCAAGTTAGGGGAGGGGCAGTGGCCGGGGTCCCTGGAAGTTAGGGGAGGGAGCGGCGGCCGGGGTCCCTGGAAGTTAGGGGAGGGGCGGCTTTACGTTTTACTCCCTCTCCCATCACTGGAAGTGCTGTTTCTTCAAAGAATGGTTTATTTTACACTTTCTATTTGCACTGGCGTATAGCTGATTTACGGTGCTGTGATAGGTTCAGGTGGACAGCAAAGGGGCTCAGCCATGCGCACACACGCATGCCTTCTCCCCCAGACTCCCCTCTCAACCAGGTTGCCGCAAAATGTCAAGCAGAGCTCCCCACGTGCTGTGCACGGGGAACCGTGCTTGTCGGTTACCCATGTTAAACGCAGCAGTGTGGACCGGCCCGCCCCAGACTCCCTAAGTATCCCTCCCCCGCCGTCCCCCACCCCCCCGATATCTCGAGCTCGTTTTCTAACTCGTGAGTCTGTTTCTGTTTCCTGAGTCCACTGGTATCATTTCTTTAAGAGATTAATTTGCCATTGTGGTGTCGTAAGGCTTGTTATAGACGATACCAAAACGAGGGGAAGAGAGGAAGCAGCCCGTGACGCCTGCCCCGGCAGCTCAGCAAGGCGGCCGCGGTCACGCTCGGTGGCAGTGTCGCTGAGGTCACTTCGTGCACAAACACGCGTACTCACATATGTGGTCTCCTGCTTGTCACTGTTAATATTTGCTTATCACGCGACGGTCCTCACTTCCCGCGTCACTGCAAGTCCTCCTGAACATCATTTTCAGGGCCATTTCCCTCCGTTGTACAGCTGGGCCGAGCCATTTGCCTATATTTGGACATTTCCATGGTTTCCAATAAATGCACTTTCCAAGTCCCCAAGAGGATCCTAGCCACAGGCTCCTTCCCTTGGCCTTTGGCATCCGTCCCCGGAGACACGGAGCCAAACCCCAGGATAAACAGAGCTGTTCACACACTGTTCCCAGCTGAGCCCTGTGGACAGATGGGCGAGACAGACTCGGGAAGGGGAGGAAAAACAGCCTGGACGCGGGAGACGCCAGGGCTGATGCTCGCCCCAGGCTGGGAGACGAGAGGCTCACCCGAGCTGCTGGTGGAGGCCTGAGGTCCTGCTGGGCGGCAGCTGCCCCCCCCCCCAGGTTGCCTCTGCAGCGTGAAGGGGCAGGCGTGCCCACCCTGGGACCGGGCTGCCTCTGCAGCGTGACAAGGCGGGCGAGCAGGCTTGTCTGGGAGCAGAAAGTTGTTCCTGCTGACAGAGCACAAGGTTCCAGCCTGGGAAGCTGCGAGTGTGGGGAGATGTCCAAGGGGACACCCTGGGCAGCCTCCTGCTTCTGAGAACCCAAGGGCCCCCCAAGGCCCCAGAGCCCAGGCACCGGTTCCGCCCCAGAGGAGCAGAGGGCGGGGTCCCGGCCCCGCAGCTGCAGGCAAGCTCTGGGGCGTCCCGAGACGCCGCCGGCCAGCCCCAGCCGTCTCCCATGGGCTCCCCACACAGCGCCTGAGTTCCCTCGCATCAGTCTTGCAGTATAGACAGGCTAGGCAGGGTGGCAGGGTTTAGCCTGCTTGTCAGACAGGAGCCAGGGCCAGGAGGCCGCCCAGCTGTGATGAGGAGCGTCTCCAGCGTTTCCTCCTGACTTCACGTCAGCAGGAGAAGGAAGCCTCTCGACCTCCATAGGGGCCTTCCCTCGAGCGGGGTACGGGCAGTGTGCCTGCCGGGGCAGGGGCTGCATCTGCACCCACCGGCCCGGCTGCCTCGCTCTCAGGGGTCCCGGGCAGGC
>SJYA01010983.1:0-13096 GCA_006410615.1 Neotragus moschatus
TGCCATAGAAGGTAAAGGAAGCACATTCACAGGTTTTGAGGCTTGGTAGAATGTGGACATTTAAGTGAGGGAACATTATTCTGTCTACTACACTAAATAGCACATTACTCTAGCAGGCTGGAGGTACCTAGCTGACACCAAGCTAAGTGCTGGAGGTAGAAAGATGCCTTCTCCTGGAAAGCTCAGCTTACAGGATGCTGGAAGCTAGGGAGGAAAGGCAGATAATTGACTCTGTGCCACTCTGTGATAGGAGCCCAGAGGGCAGCCTGCTTGAGTTCTGGGAACACAAAGGAAGATGCCACCACACCTACTGCTCTGCTGTCCCTGGAGACGCTGCTCCTGCCTAGGACTTCTTTTCAGTAATCGATTTCCCTTTCCCTTCAGCCTCTGATGTCATGGACTCAAGAGTCATGTGCACCACAGCCTGCCTTTCACAGAGCATCTTATATCTCTTGTATTTTAATACAACTGTGACTGTCAGGACACATGCGTTTGGTGCTTTTACAGTTGCCAAAGTGCTTACACAGAATGGGTTTCATTTGTTCATTTTAGCAGTCTCTAAAGTGGATATTATCCTGCTCATTTTTAAGGCTGAGTCTCAAAGATGCCTGATTGAACTCCGGTAAATGCTAAGTGGTAGAACTAGAAAGAAATCTCAGGCTTTCCTAAGTGAGAAACACAGAGTGAGACTGAGAAGTTACCAGTGAGATAATCAGATGGTGCAGGAGGGAACAGACACAGACTTCCCTGCTCACAAAATCCTTGTCTCAAAATACAAAAGCATCAGTGAAAGGAAAATGAAATCAATGAATAAGCCATATAATATTTGCACCTGACGTTTCTTTTGTGGGAGAGACAAGTCCATGAGTGAGAGAAAGATTATCAGTATACAGAGGGAAAGTGACATACCTAGCACCTTGGACAGATCCCTTTCATTACAGGCGAATAGGAGTCCAAAGGATTTTCTGTAAAGGAGGCTGAAAAGGAGAAACATCTTCTGTTTCTCTCTTCTTCTGTTTCTTTCTCCAACTCTTTTTTTCCTAGGCATTTGGGGGTTTCTTCTGTGTTATATAGTGTATTCTTGAAGCCTCTGTAACCATTTCATTTAGTTGAGCAGTTAGGAAGCATATTAGATAAAACATTCATGATTCAATATGAGCAAGGGCAATTAAGCATAAATGAAATGGAGCAGTTCGTTGAGAGGACATTACTCCTTCAGCTTCATCTGTCAAAATATTTCAACCTAGACAGCCTAAGATACAGAGAACTTTAATCCTGATGATACATTACCCATTAGAGTCCTCTTGTGTCTGTAGCTACCTTTTGTGTTGCTTTGTGTAGCTAAAACTAGATTTAGCTGTAGATTTCTTCTTGACTCTGCTTCTCTCTATGGAACATGAATTTGAACCCACATTAGCTCATTTATTTAGAAAGAAAAAAGTGGACAGGTAAGTGCAAACAGAAATGAGGGATGGAAAGAGACCTGTGTGTGGGTACAGCTTCTGCCACTAAAGTCTGCCCGGACTTTTGACCTCAGATTGTGTGTGTGTGTGTGAATGAAGAGGTTTGGGACTAAATTAATAATCACAAACCCCAAAACCTACAGTTGCCCCCCCAAAAAAATGTTTAAAATGGGCTAGGTATGAGAACAATTATGTGTCCTCTGGGGAGTTACAAGCTATTTTCCCACTTTTGGTAAGGAAATAGGTGGTGTTTATTTGCTATTCAAAGGCAAAAAAGCCTTGGTTTTAAAAACCACAGGAGCATCATACACCTGGTTTATTGTCAAAGGGCAATAGTGGTGGACACGGTGGCAAACTGACAGAAGAGTCTGTCTGGTCTAAAGGCAGTAGTCACAGTCCCACTGCAGCAGATTCAGATGACTAGAATGTACACAATATGACAGATGTTTCAAAAGAAGATGAAAGTTCAAGTTTTTTATGAACAGTTTCTTAATCCATAAATAATGGCATATATATATATATATATATATACACATATATAAAGCAGAGTAAGTGAAACATGTGCTAGACTCAGGGCAACAACACTCAGCACAGAAAAATGATTTTCTTGCTTGTAGAACTCTGAGATTTTGATGCTTCTGTGCAATCCTGTGAGACCTGGTCTACACAAAGTGCAGCACGAAGCACATACCTACAGCACCGCGGCCCCTGCTTCTAACTGTGCTGAGCAGCTATATACTGGTCACAGTCCAGTCATTTCACAAGTGTGAGCTCACTGAGTTTTCGCAGGCACCATCTGAAATGTCTCCATTTTACAAAAGAGGAAACTGAGGCATAGAGCAGTTAGACCGTCTGCCCAAAGTGACGCATCACCAGGGTTCTGTCCTTTGACTGGCCTGGCGCCCTCTCGGTGGCAGAGCAGGTCGCCGCAAGGGTGGAGCGCGGGAGCTTCGTCAGGAGGTGCCCTTGGCCCAGCAGAGCAGCAGTGTTGCGATGGTCCACAGCCCGTTTTCTTCACCCCTTTACTCTGCACGTCTCTGTGGATAGCCCTGGGCTGTGTGGCATCTGAGCCTAGCTCCCTCTCTTCTAGTAAGGGTCTAAGCTCAGTTACTGATCCCTTAGGCTGTGTTTAAAGCATTACTGTCTGGTAACCCAGTTATTTCCATTCTCAATGATCTAATTGAAAATCAAAATGAATTTCTCCTTAAATAGTTCCTTAAAAAGTCGAATTAGGTGTGATTAAGCAGCTGATGCTTGGGGAAAGGAAATCTGTCTGGTCATTCTAAAATCTGTCAAACATCAAACACATATCCAGATTTTTTTATGTACACAGAAAGCATGTAACACAGGCTGGGGTCTTTCTCATGGAAGCCCAGTGCTGCCTAGCAGAGGTATTAACATTAGTTCATAATTTAGAAATTTTTAATTGAAGTGTAGTTGGTTTACATTGTTGTGTTAGTTTCACATGTACAGCAAAGTGAGTAGGTTTTGTGTGTGTGTGTGTGTGTGTGTATACACATATTCTTTTTCCTTATAGATTATTACAAAATAATGAATATAGTTCTCTGTGCTATACAGTAAGTTATTATTGATTGTCTATTTTATATATAGTAATGTGTATATGTTAATCCCACACTCCTAATTTATCTCTCCCCTCCTCTTTTTGGTAACCATATTTTTTTTCTATGTCTTTGGGTCTATTTCTGTTTTGTATATAAGTTCATTTGTACCATGTATTTTTAGACTCCACATACAAGTGATATTTGTCTTTCTTTGACATACTTCACTTAGTATTGTAACCCTAGGCTAGATCCCTCCTTGTTGCTGCCAATGGTTTTCTTTTTATGGCTGAGTAATAAGTCTTATATAAACAAACCACATCTTCTTTATCCGTTCATCTTTGATGGACATTTAGGTTGCTTGGCTATTGTGAATAGTGCTTCTATGAACATTGAGGTGCATGAATGTTTCCAAATTATGGTATATAATATATATACCTCCAGGTATATGTCATATATCTCTAGGTATCTGTCCAGGAGTAGGGTTAATGGATCATCTGGTAACTCTACTGTTAGCTTTTTTAAGGAACCTCCATCAGTTCAGTTCAGTTCAGTCGCTCAGTTGTGTCCGACTCTTTGCGACTGTTAGGTTAAAGACAACCAGGATACCAAAAAGAGTGCCTAACAGGCTTTAATGGCGAAGCGCTACCAGGCGGGGTTCCCGGACCCAAACGAAGCAGATCAAGGAAGTCCACGCTCGTTGGGGGTAGTTTATATACATTAGTTGTGAGGGATGGTCTGGCAATGATCGCCAAAAAAGGTACAGTTAGTAGATGGGGGTTTGGATAGGTTGTTAGGTTGAGGCGTTGCGGGCTGATAGGTCCTTTACATGGCTGGGGTGGGGGTTGTTTTAGCTGGCAAAGTGTGCTGTCATTGGTCCTCGAGATCTGGGCGGATCTTTCCTTTAGGGACTTTCCTGCCGGCGGGAGATGGGTGGCCCATCATGGCCCCTGGGGTCCGGCTTTACATTCTGACCCTTTTGATAGGATAAGGGGCACCGTTATCACTTCTGACTACTTCCTGCTGAACCGGGGTGTCGCTGGGGCTGAGGGTCATGGCCAGATCCTGGTGGTCTTTAGGGGGCCTCAGGGTCTCTGGACGGGAGTTTGGAGTATGTGGCCATGACCAACATCTGTCCGGTAGCCGTCTGGGTCAGCTCCCTGACCCTCTGGGGGATGATCTGAAAAATACAAGGTCCTATTGACAGGATGAGGAGTAAGGCTGCAAGGGGTCCAAGAAGTGGGAGAAGCCATTTTGCCCAAGGCGGCCTCCACCATCCTGAGAAATCGAAACCGTCTGACTTGGCCTGCCTAAGTCTGATGCTCTCCCTCAGCTCACGGACCTTATTTTGGACTATTTCTGAGGCATTGACAAAAGAAACAACAGTCTTCCCTTAGGAACTGACAGGTTCCCCCTTTTTTAGCCGTTAGCAGGTCTAGGGCCCCTCAGTTTTGGAGGGCCACTGCTGCCAGAGAGGTTATCTGGGTTTGTAATGCCATTAGGGAATCTGCCACCTTGTCGACGTCTCGATTGAAGTCTGCGGACAGCTTATAGTAGAAGTGAGTGGCTGATCCCAATCCTCCTGCCCCCAGTCCTAAGGCCGTAAACAAACCTCCCCCCAGGAGCAGGGGAGCTGCATGCAGCTAGTGCCCTCCGGCAGCAGGTTGACTGGGTTTGATCCTCCATTGCCTGGGGTGTCAGAATGGTCAGGTAGAGAGTAAGGAAGATTGGGGTGTAAGGTTGAGTCAAGTTGGGCGGGAAGCATTGTAATAAGGTGGTTTGATTGCAGAGAAAGAATATCCTGGGCTTTCCGCATACCGGAGGGTTTGGGGATAGGGGATCTCATCTCGAGCCATCACAGGCCACTGTGGTTAATGAGGTGTCGTTGGCCAGGACACAAGAGGCATTGGCTGGTAGGTACACTACCTTGGTGGTCAAGGGCCCCATTGGCCAGGTTACTTCAGTGGCATTTTGAGTGAGATGTTGGGCCTCTATCCATTTGTTGGGGATCAGTTGGGCGAGAAATGGTCAGGGTCTCAAGGGAAGACAGAGCCAACATGAGAGGTTTGGTGAGGTTTCAATCAGGGTCTGATACGTGTCATTGAGGCTGGTGAAAATTTGGGATGAAAAATCCAAAGGTTTGAGTGCCTGATGAACCTGGTCTAGGAGTTTATTGGGCTCATGGTATGGATTAGAGGCTTTAGTTGTCAACTTTATTAAGTCCTGTTGGACCTTATGTTGGATTTGTTTTTGTCTCTGATCTTGGGCCCCCTTTCCGTCTGTCATTCCGTAGTGGGTTTATATGGTAAAACAGAGGTCTTTGTCTCTAGCTTTATAGCAGTTAGAGGCTGAGTTTGATTTGGCAGTCCCAAGGCTCTTGGCCATCCAATACCATTTACCCCCATGGGAGCATGGCTGGGCAGGTGAGACATAACAGTCTCGGTGGACATAAGTGTAGGCTGTGAACCCAGTTTTTTAGTGATCTCATCTGGTGTAGCCCCGGGGGCAGGGCGTAGGTTGTCCCACCTGTGTTATCACTGCCAGGAGGAATAGTGACAAGAGCATGTCTAGCTATGATATTAGGAGGAGAGTGATAAAGGAGAAAAAATTAATTTGAGCTTTTGTGAAAAGGAGGAAGGTCCCCTGTAAGTACAGATCAGAAATTGCCTGGATGAAAGAGTCACAGTCAATAATCCGGGTAGCCAGCCAGAGGTCCTGTAGTAAGGTCAAGAAAAAGTCCTCAAGGCAGGTTAGAGACATGTGGCCAGGTCAGGCCGTTCCAAAGGAACAGCACCCCAGGAGTAGTGAACAGATGATAAGATAAGTAAGGGCCAATGAAAGTCAGAGTGTGAGTGGCCAGCCCTGGGGGACCATGACAGCCAGTCCAATGGTGAAGAGTAAAGCCAGAGTTGCGATTGGCAACAGCCACAGCGGATGAGGCCAGACAAGCTTTGGACGGGGTGTGTGACTCACCTGCGGGAGGCAGGGGTGTCTTAGTAACAGTGATCTTGGTAGGTCCTAAGATTTTAGAGGTGTAAGTCTGTAGGGGTTTGGGAGAAGGCAGGCCATGTAGTGGAGCCCGTTTGAGCTGTGTGATATGGTACCACGGCTCATGTCCCCACAGTTTGGCTGCTGTAGGGGTGGTGAGGACGACCGTGAAAGGCCCAGTCCACTGGGGCTGAAGGGGTTGAGGCGTCAGCATTTTTAGGAGGACCTGATCTCCTGGTGCCAAAGCAGGGGATGGGATTGCCTGGGCATGGTCTCTGACAGGTTGAGGGAGGACACGGTCAGCGTGTTCTCTAGGCAGGGACTTCAGGAGAGTGAAATAGGGCAAGTAAGTCCCCAGAAGGGGGGTTCAGGGATCCGGAAGGTTATTCAGCAGATATGGCCTACTGTACAGCAGTTCAAAAGGTGTCAAAGCCGTCTTGGCATGAGGAGTTGTCCGTATGTGGGTCAGGGCTGCTGGCAGGAGGTCGACCCAGGAGAAACGAAGTTCTGCCGTTAACCTGGTCAGATGAGCTTTGAGGATACCATTAGCCTCTTCTACCTTGCCTGATGACTGAGGCCTGTATGGGACCTGTAAGTGCCAAGAAATGTTTAAAACTTCTCCTATTTGCTGAGTGATTTGAGAAACAAAGGCGGGCCCATTATCAGACTGGATGGAGTTGGGGAGCCCGAACCGTGGAATGAGGTGTGTTAAGAGAGTGTTGGTGACGGTATCAGCTGTCTCCCGGGCAGTGGGGAATGCTTCTACCCATCCAGAAAAGGTGTCGACACAGACCAGCATATACCAGAAGGCCTGATGTCTAGGCACGTGAGTAAAGTCTATCTGCCAATCCTGTCCCAGCAGGTGTCCCCTCAGCTGGTGAGTTTCTTGTGACGGCCTGAGTCCTCCTTGAGGAGAGGTCTTGGCACAGATTAGGCAGCGATGATGGACTGCCTGAATGGTAGGTTGGAGATGTAACAGGGAAAAGAAAGGGCTAAGGAAGGTCAAAAGTGCACAGGGCCCAATGTGTAAAGAGTCATGGATCTGGGTGATAATGGACATTGCCTGTTTTTCGGGTAGGATTAATTTGTCGTGGAGTGTGATCCATCCCGAGGGGTGTTTGGAAGCGCCCTCCTGTGAGAGGAGGGCCTCCATTTCCACCTTTGAGTAGTTAGGCGTAAGGGAGGTCTTAAGAAATAGTATGGGGGGAGGCCCCTGCTGTAAGGCTACCTGTCGGGCCACCTGGTCAGCCCTATTGTTGCCCAGGGAAACCGTGTCATGAGTCATCTGATGTCCTTTGCACTGTAGGATGGCTACCTGGGTGGGCTGAGACATGGCCTCCAGGAGCTTGGCGATTAGGGGGGCATTAGAGATGGGTGATCCCTTGGTGGTGAGGAATCCCCTCTCTCTCCAAATAGCTGAATGTGAATGTGCAGTCAGAAAGGCATATTTGGCATCACTATAGATGTTAACCTGTTTTCCTGTTGCCAGATGTAAGGCTCTAGTGCGTACTATTAGTTCTGCCTTTTGGGAGGCGGTTCCCGCCCGTAGCGGGCGAGCCTTGAGGATGTCATTGGTGGTCACAACTGCATACGCAGGAGCCTGATGACCGGTAGGGTCTCGTTTTGAACTGCCATCTACAAATAGTGTGAGGTCTGGGTTTTGTAGCGGAGTAGCAAAAAGGTTCGGGGGCGGTTGGGTGAGAGTGTCCGGGACCTCTGCGCATGAGTGAGGTCCTGTGTCTTTACCTGAAGGACAGGTTGGAAGCGAAGGGAGAGAAGATAGGGGGTTTAGCTGGGAGCTGTGGCCCAAAGTAACCTGGGGGTTATCCAGAAAGACCAGGTGGAATTGCTGGAGCCGAGAGTCGCTAGGGTCTGATGGGAATTTGGAAGCCAGGAGGTCGGCCAAGCGGTGTGGTGAGAATATAGTTAGGATTGATCTAGAATTAGCTTTTTTGCATCTGCGTATAGAGAAGCTGCTGCCGCCAGGGTATGTAGGCAGGGGAACCATCGCCCAGCGGTGGGGTCTAACTGTTTGGAGATAAATGCCACTGGCAGCATTTCAGGGCCCGCAGGCTGTATGAGGGCTCCAAAGGCTATGCCCTCTTTTTCATCAGTATACAGATGATAGGGGAGATTGGGATTGGGCAGGAAGAGCGGGGAAGAGGACAGCAAAGCTGAGTGGAGGTTGTAGAAAGCCTCCTGAACCTCTGTTTCTGAAGAGAGCAGTCCAGTAGGGGTGTCTTTTGCGGCTGCGTAGAGGGGTTTAGCCAGGGAAGTATAGTTGGGGATCCAGTGTTAGAAGAATCTTGTTAACCCCCAAAAGGACAAGATTTGTTTTTTAGTGGAAGCGGGGGGCAGAGGTCTCGGAGAAGGCTGAGTCTGTCAGTAGTTAGAGCCTTTGTTGTCGGGGTAATTTTTAGGCCTAGGTAAGTCACAGAGGTTTGGGTGAGTTGGGCCTTTTGTTGAGATGTTCGATATCCTTTAGAGCTAAGGAAGAATAGTGGTGTGTGTCTGAGAGCGAGCTTGTGAAGGGCTGCAGAGCAGAAGGTCATCTATATATTGTAAGAGGACACTAGAGGTCAAAGGGCATTTAGCCAGATCCCGGGCCAGAGCCTGGCCAAAAAAATGGGGGCTGTCTCTAAACCCTTGGGGGAGGACTATCCATGCTGGAGGACTATTGGGTTTCTGGGTTGGTCCATGTGAAAGCAAAGAGGAATTGGCAGTCAGGGTGTAAGGGAATAGTGAAAAAGGCATCTTTGAGGTCTATGACTGTAAAGTGAGTTGTACTGCTAGGGATGTCAGAAAGCAAGGTATAGGGATTGGGGACAATCGAATGGCCAGGGATTATGGCCTCATTTATCAGTCAAAGGTCCTAGACCAATCTGTAGCCGCCAGAGGTTTTCCGCACTGGGAGAATGGGGGTATTGCAGGGCGAGGTCATGGGGACTAGGAGGCCCTGGCCCAAGAGACGGTCTATGATTGGTTTAAGACCACGTAGGTGAGTTTGAGAGATGGGGAACTGAGGGCAGCTTGGGAAGCGGGAAGGATCACGTAGTTTAATCAGGACAGGGGTGTGATGGGTTACTACCAGAGGGATTTTAGTGTCCCAGATGGTAGGGTCGACAACTGGAGCCTCAGAGGAGCAAAGGAGGAGTAGGGGCAAGGTGAGAGATTGGGAAAGTGAGAGAGATAGGTGAATGGTGGCCCTAAGCTTAGCTAAAATGTCCCGCCCCAGCAGGGGAATAGGGCATGAAGGGATTATCAGAAAAGAGTGTGTGAACAAGAAGTGATCAAGCTGACAGGGCTGTGGCCCAGTCTGCAAGGGTCGTGAAGACGTGCCATCTATACCCACCACCGAGACCTGGGAAGGATGCAAGGTGCCCCCGAAGGAGGGAAGAACCAAGTAAGTAGCCCCTTATCTGTCAAGAAATTGATAAACTTACCCGCCATTTGAAGCATTACCCTGGGCTCGGCTTGGGTTATGGGAGTCCCCGAGTCTGGGCGCCGTCAGTCTTCATCAAAGGAGAGAAATTCCAAGGCGGGGTGTGGGGAGGAAATGTCCTTTTGGGAGCCCAGACTTTGGTCCGGTAAAGCCGGGGCCTGTGTCCCCCGGGAACAGTCACTCACCCAGTATCCCTGCTGTTTGCAAGGAGGGCACGGCTTTGTCAGGGGCCGGATGTTTGGGCATTGGCGGGCCCAGAGGCCCTCATGACTGCATTTGAAGCGGGCTCCCAGCCGTGGCTTCTGGGGACCCACCTTTTGTCCCATGGCCGGCCGCAGAGCTGCTACTAGTGTCTGGGTATATCCCTCAAGGAGGTTAGCTTGGAGTTCGGCTTTTTGTTTAAGCTTTGCCTTGTGGCTGGCTCTGGCGGCTTCCTCTCGGGCATTATAAACCTTAAAGGCCTTTTCACCAGGTCTCAGAGAGGGGTCTGAGGCCTGTCCTCAGCCTTGCAGAGTATTTTTTTTTTTTTTTTTTAATGTCTGAAGCTGATTGGGATATAAAACAGTTGGCTAGGTTGGTGACCCCCGCCGGAGAAAATGGGGCAATCCGGGCATAGGTGATGAGAGCCTCTGTCAGCCTGTTAAGAAAGGCTGCTGGGTTTTCATCAGGGCCCTGGGTTACCTCANTTTTTTTTTTTTTTTTTAATGTCTGAAGCTGATTGGGATATAAAACAGTTGGCTAGGTTGGTGACCCCCGCCGGAGAAAATGGGGCAATCCGGGCATAGGTGATGAGAGCCTCTGTCAGCCTGTTAAGAAAGGCTGCTGGGTTTTCATCAGGGCCCTGGGTTACCTCATCCAGCTTAAGTAGGTTTATCACCTTGAGGGAGGTGGTCTCCATCCCCTCCAATAGGCATTCTACCGTGTACCGAATGTTGGCTCTTCCTCTATGTCCCTCCTGATAGTCCCAGTCTGGGTCTACATCTGGAACAGCACCTGCTCCAGGTGGCCAGGCAGGGTCTGCTGGGTTAGCTAGATGTTTTCGGTCAGCTACCACTCTTGCTGCAGTCCAAATGGCCTTTCTTTCCTCCGCGGTAGTGGTGGATCCCAGGATGACAAATACGTCCTGCCAGGTGAGGGCGTAAGACCAAGGTAGCTGGGTAAAGTTTTTGATGTAGTTAGAGGGGTTGGCCAAATAGGAGCCTAGCCATTGTTAAATATGGGCAAGATGTTGGAGTGAAAAGGGCGTGTGGACATGGGCGAGACCCTTCGGGCCAGCGACCTGGTGGAGAGGAAGCAGGGGAGCTGGCGGTAGATTGGGAGTGGTCTGGGACCTTGTGTGTAAGCTGACTGGTGAGTCAGAAAGGGGTGGGCACGGAGGAAGGGGTGGATATTGAGGCGGAGCCAAGGGAGCAGTGAGAGGCTGGGCTGTGAGGATGATGGGGGAGGGGTGGACATGGAGGAAGTTGGTGAGGGGATAGAGGGGAAGTTGGGGGGAGGTCGAGGAAGTTGCAGGGGCCGGGCTGGAGTGTAAGGGGGGACAGGGCCACCAGGTCTTCCAGAGGCACTGTGAGGGCCGCCTTGGGCGGCCCTGGGCTGGTCACCAATGGCCTTTTTGGTGGTGTAGGGCTAGGAAGGGCCATGGTCAGAAGAATTTGAGAAGGGGAACAGTGGGTATATAGGGTGGGACGGGAGCGCAACAGCCAGAAAGCCTGTATGTAGGGTACCTCAGACCATTTTCTCGTCCTCTGGCTATAATTAAGTCACGGAGGATGTTAAAATTGAAAGTTCTGGTTGGCGGCCATTGTGAGCCGTTATCTAAAGAACAGTGGGGCTACGCCTCAGAACAGAGGAAGGTTAAGTGTTTGGAGTGAATTTCTCCAGAGATATGTAGAGTTCTGAGGTTGGCGAGTAAGCATTTTAGTGATGTGGACAAGGGTTGGTCAGCCTTGGAGGCAGCCGCTCCCATGGTGAATATGAAATGAAGGTCCTGGACCAATCAGTAGTGGGGCTGGGAGCAGTCTGGTCAGGCTTCCTGAATGGGCCATCAACCCAGCGAGGTGAGGAGAGGGCCACTCAGCCAATGTTGAGCTTTAAGCCAACTTTTTCATACTGCTCTCCATAGTGGCTTCACCAGTTTACACTCCCACCAACAGTGTAGGAGGGCTCCTTTTTCTCCACACCCTCTCCAGCATTTACAATTTATAGATTTTTTTGATGATGTCTTTTCTAACCAGTGTGAGGTGATATCTCACTGTAATTTTACTTTGCATTTCTCTAATAATTAGTGACATTGAGCATCTTTTCATGTGTCTTTTAGCCATCTGGATCTCTTCTTTGGAGAAATGTTTGTAAGTGATTATTCTTATCAGGGATAGGATTTTTGTTTTGTTTTGTTTGCTTTAAACTTCACCTTCTTCCCCTATAATTAGTTAAATGTACTTTAGGCAAATAAAAATATTTGAGTGCACTAGAAAGAAAAGTTAGGGCTGAAAAATTAAATGATCATAAAAGATTCCTTTCTAAGAAAGCTTTTCAAAGCAACAATATTCCTCCTATAGTTAAAGTGTGGATTTCCAAGCTTCTAACATAATCTCATTTTGTTTTTGTGAACATGTGTAAATAAAATGCAAAACAAACCTTCTGTTTGTGGTTCTCAGGAGCAGCAAAGTTCCAGTCTCTGTTTTCTGGCTGAGTATACAGATCACCTTAGGAAACCTTAGATTGAGCTATGCAGGCAACTTCTTATATCTTCAGACTTAGAACGGTCTGTCTTTTTCTGGTTATTTATGAGTCTGATGGGTACTTTTGATTTCTCTGGTCCACAGATGTGTTGGAGACCAGTGAGATACCTCAGAACCCACCCAGACTACCACCCCTGTTTCCTCATTTTGCAAAGGAGGAAATGGAGGTGACGTTCAGAGTGTGTTATGTGCTCAGGTACCACATCTTTCACTGATCCTTTCATTCACCGCACTTACTTCAGTAAGTGCTCTGGCAGTTAATTAGCTAAGAGATCTGAACTCTTTAGAACTCTACAGAAAGCTTGACTGTAATTCATACTGGTTTTTCAGAAGTGTTTCTGTTTCTTTTTTTTCTTTCTTTTTGCCTAAACAAAATGTAAACAAATGCAAATCCATAGGTCACCAATGAGTACATTCTGTGAGTACATTCACTGAGTACATTCTCCCCCCTGGGGGGAAATAATTTTGATTTCATTTCCTCCTCAGTGGGGGAAAATGATCTGAAATTCTACTGAGTGGCTGTTGAGAGACGGGTTAAGTCTTTACACAGGTGTTTATATAATTGTGACACACAGTGGAATGGGAAATATTTTTATTGAGTGCTTTTATTTATGTGTATGGCCTGTAATCTCAGGAAGTCTCAAGTGTGTTTGGTTCTGTTTGAAGAAATTTTGGCCTTTTCTCTGAATTTCTGTGAACTTTGAATTGCTGCTGAAGTGGGTAATGGTAATAAATGGAGTATTTTTATTATGTGTTAAGTTTTAAAGGGCTGAAAATGTTCCTTGAGGAAGTGGTTTTCTTCCTTCCTCTTTTACTTTTATTTTAAGGAACATGCTCTATTCATATATTAAGTTTAGATAAAGGAGGGAGAATTTCTTAAAGGCAAAGTGTCATCAGTATAGT
>SJYA01010984.1:0-13094 GCA_006410615.1 Neotragus moschatus
AATAGATGGGGAAACAGTAGAAACAGTGTTAGACTTTATTTTGGGGGGCTCCAAAATCACTGCAGATGGCGACTGCAGCCTTGAAATTTAAAGACGTTTACCTTGGAAGAAAAGTTATGACCAACCTAGATAGCATGTTGAAAAGCAGAGACCTTTGCCAAGAAAGGTCTGTCTAGTCAAGGGTATGTTTTTCCAGTGGTCCTGTATGGATGTGAGAATTGGACTGCGAAGAAAGCTGAGCGCCGAAGAATTGATGCTTTTGAACTGTGTTGTTGGAGAAGACTCTTGAGAGTCCCTTAGACTGCAAAGAGATCCAAGCAGTCCATTCTGAAGGAGATAGGCCCTGAGATTTCTTTGCAAGGATTGTTGGGAAAGCTGATACCCCAGTACTCTGGCCACCTCATGAGAAGAGTTGACTCATTGGAAAAGACTCTCATGCTGAGAGGGATTGGGGGTAGGAGGAGAAGGGGACAATAGAGGATGGGATGGCTGGATGGCATCACTGACTCAATGGAAATGAGTTTGGGTAAACTCCAGGAGTTGGTGACGGACAGGGAGGCCTGATGTGCTTCGACTCATGGGGTCACAAAGAGTTGGACATGACTGAGCAACTGAACTGAACTGAACTGATGTTGTATGTAAAAATTAATATAATGTTATATACCAGTTATACCTCAAATTTTAAAAAGAGCATTTTGTTGGTTATATAGTGGAAGGAGTGTTGGAGATGGATACTAGTTGCCAATATCCTGCAGCTGGTTGGGACAGAGAAAGAAGTGGCTTGCTTTGAATCTGGAGATCCAGGCATGCTAAGTGAAAGTGAAAGTTGTTCAGTTGTGTTCAACTCTTTGTGACCACATGGACTACACAATCCATGGAATTCTCCAGGCCAGAATACTGGAGTGGGTAGCCTTTCCCTTCTCCAGGGTATCTTCCCAACCCAGGGATCAAATCCAAGTCTCTCACATTACAGGCGGATTCTTTACCAGCTGAGCCACAAGGGAAGCCCAAGAATACTGGAGTGGGTAGCCTATCTCTTCTCCAGCGGTTCTTCCCAACCCAGGAATTGAACTGAGGTCTCCTGCATTGCAGCGGATTCTTCACCAGCTGAGCTACCAGGGATGCTAAGGAGGAATCAAATCCAAACCATTTTTTAGAGCTTCTATATGCTACTGCACCTTCCCTCATAGCTCAGTTGGTAAAGAATCCACCAGCAATGCAGGAGACCTGGGTTCAATTCCTGGTTTGGGAAGATCCCTTGGAGGAGGAAATAGCAACCCACTCCCATATTCTTGCCTGGTAAATCCTATGGACAGAGAAGCCTGGAGGGCTACAGTCCATGGAGTTCCAAGAGCTGGACATGACTTAGTATCTAAACCACCGCTATATGGTACTGTAGCTCTGCTGGATAAGATCTTTTGCTGAGAAAGATTGAAGGTGAGAGGAGAAGGGGACAACAGAGGATGAGATGGTTGGATGGCATCACTGAGTTTGAGGAAACTCTGGGAGATAGTGAAAGACAGGGAAGCCAGGTGTGATGTAGTCCATGGGGTTACAAAGAGTCGGACACAACTGAGCAACTAAACACAACAAGAAAATGCTACTGAATTGAATATAAAATAGAAGGAAAATTTTTAAAAAATGGTACCTAATCTTTTCAGCTGAATTAATTGGAAATGTGTTTGTTTTTTAAGATGGAAAAGACTGTAATATGGCTTAGCTGGGAAGAGGAGTCTCTTTTGCTCTTTGAGTTATCCACTAGTTAAAGGAGTATAGATATCAAATAGGCAGTCTGGTATTTAAAGGAAAATCTCAAGCCCATGGAGCAACATGGGCTTCCTTTATAAGACCTTCCACAATGCCTTCACCTCCAAAGTCTGATTTTTAAGTGCTTCTATTTGGGTTTTGGGCTCTTTTAGAATTTTCAGCATAGCTCCTATCCAGCTTTGCCATGATTCTCTTTATCTGCCTTCCTCACCTGTCTATAAACATGTTGAGCTCAGTGACTATAATTTATTTTATCTTTGCAGCCCCATCACAAGATCCAGCATAAGACAAGAGTTTCACATGTATTTTTTGATGGTAAACTATATACATATTTTAAAAAAAATAAATGAGGATCCATGTCAAGTAGAAAAAGCATAAATTACTATAATATAATCATTCTCTCATCATGTATCTTTTATAGATGTTAAATGTGAAGTGTCAGGGACTCACAGCCCATCTTGTAATTTTAAATATATTATTCTTGCCACTATATCTTGCATAATCAGGTATATAATAATACAAAATTGACTAAACTGACTTATTTCCATAGTATTTAAAAAGAAATATCTCATTTATTGGATTTTTGTGATGTGTGAGATATAGCAATGAGATATAGCTCATCCCTGATTATCAAAGCCACCTGGTTACAGATGTTATTACATAACTTTTATTAATATTTAATTAGATTGAACTATTGAAGAAAAACGAGCTTCCTTGGAGGCTCAAACAGTCAAGAATCTGCCTGCAATTTGGGGGACTCTGGTTCAATCCCTGGGTTGGAAAGATCCTCTGGAGAAGAAAATGGCAACCCATTTCAGTATACTTACCTGGAGAATCCCATGGACAGAGAAACCTGGTGGGCTACGGTCCATGGGATCCCAAAGAGTCAGACACGACTGAGCAACTAACCGCAAATACACACATTGAGGAAAAATGTCTGCACTGAGGAATACTATCAATGATAGTCCATATATATTTCCATTTCAATTACCTTTTTTATTCTTTTAATGTTTTAGAACAAAAAGACCAATACCTTGCACTAAGACTTTGTGCATCATTTAAAAATGAAGTTGGACTTTGGATCATACAATTTGATATACATTTTTTCCATAGCTTTTCTGAAATAGAAAATAAAAATCTATTGAAAATCTTACAAGATATATTATTTAATTCAGGGAACTGTGTCCAACATGGAGTCATATGTTCAAATAATAAATATTTTAAACTTGCAAGTTAGGTGTTTAGTTTGCTTTCCTTTTTAATTAATATGTTCTCTTAAAATTTTACTAATTATGAATGTGCTATGATTATGACCAGTAAATTAGCTTATTTGCTTGGGATTTTCAAAGTTGAAACTTTACAATCATCAACATCAATCTGAAGCCTGTTCCAGCTACACTCATTTGCAATGATTAATTAACCTTGTAGAAAAGTTGACACCACCACTGGGAATAATTTTTTGTTACTTTTTAACCATGCTTTCTTTTGTATTTAACTACTTAATGTGTATATCTCCTGAGGCCATAATTTAATACTCAGTGATTTCAGATAGATTTAATTGGTGGAAAATCTTATATATTATTGTTAATGTAAGAAGGGGGCTTAGGGAAAGCCAAATTGAATTTATAAATTATCATGCCATGGTCTGTAAGAGTCTGCATTTTTTTCAAGTTATTTTTCCTCAAAATAAACTAGGTTAATTCTATGAAAGAAAAGTGTTCTTGTTCTCCATACCTAGAACAATGCCTGCCACACAGCATATGCATAATAAATTCACATAAATTCATTTTTGAATGATCCAATCATTTAGTTATAAGCTATCAATTGTGATAATCTTGTTTCTCTTGAAGTTAGAATCAGCTGATAATTGTTGTAGTATCAGTTGGTGTTCAGTGACTAAGTCATGTCTGACTCTTTGCAACCCTATGTATTGCAGCATGCCAGACTTCCCTGTCCTTCACTGTCTCCCGGAGTTTGCTCAAACTCATGTCCATTGAGTGGGTAATGCCATCTAACCATCTCAGCCTCTGCTGCCCCCTTCTCCTCCTGCCCTCAATCTTTCCCAGAATCAGGGTGTTTTCCAATGAGTCAGTTCTTCACACCAGGTGGCCAAAGTATCAGAGCTTCAGCTTCAGCATCAGTCCTTTCAATGAATATTCAGGGTTAATTTCCTTCAGGACTGACTGACTTGATCTCCTTTCAGTCCAAAGGACTCTCAAGAATCTTCTCCAACACCACAGTTCAAAACCATCAGTCCTTCATCACTCAGCTTTCTTTATGATCCAACTCTCACATCCATGCATTGTAGTGAGATGATAATGGTCAGTTAAATTTGTATAACACTTTAAAATCAGCAATGTAACTTTCAATTCTCGAAGTGCTTTCATTCATTTGAGATTCACAGCAACCTCACAGCAAAAAGAGCATCCATGCCTTAATTGCACAGTGATGCAAACCAAGACTCCAACAAAATGGAGGACTTGGATTCAGCACATATCAGAATTCAAATCCATGTTCTTTTGATTGTGGCACACTTAGGGGCTAGAGGACATCATGACATTCTCTTCCGGAAGGAGTTCATGATCTCCTACACGGGATTAATGAAACTGCATTGTGCCTGGTGGATGTCTTTTGAAGGAGAGAGTATTCATATTCTGAAAGAAGTAAAACTTTAGCAGAATCTTGAAGAATTAACAAAACTAGGGAGTGGGAATGGGGAGAAGGAGAGTTCCAGGCTCAGTCAATAACCTGTGTCCCTTTTTCCACAGTTCTCTATCCTTTCATTCTTTTTTTTTTTTTTTCTTAAGTAGCTCTTATCACTCACCCGATATTACAATATATACTCGTGTGCTTCTTGACAACCTCACCAACTAGGATGCAAAAAGTCAAGTCAAGTTTAGCATACTTCCCTGGCAACTCAGTCAGTAGAGACTCTGCCCACAGTGCAGGAGATGCAGGTTAGATCTCTGGACCAGAAAGACCCCTTGGAGAAGGAAATGGCAATCCACTCCAGTATTCTGGGAAATCTCAGGGACAGAGGAGCCTGGTGGGCTACAGTCCGTGGGGTCACAAAAGAGTTGACCACGACTTAATGACTAAGTCACCATTTAACATTTATTTAACATATTTAACATATTCACCACTGCCTCCCCAACTTTGAGAGAGATTCTGACATATTCTGGGCACTTAATACATATCTGTAGGTTGAATGAATGCTGAAGGAACCACATGTGCAGTTACAGGGTACATGACATAGCAGTGGTCCTTTTGGAAAACTGCAAGTCATTCTGTTTCCTTAATAGGTTGAACTGTGTGAAACGCTGATACTGGTCAACATTCGTACAGGTCAACTTGATATAATGTGGAGGAGATCAGGAAGACAAGAGCCCTGGAGGTTGGAAACAATAGAATTGACCAAGTGTGGGATGGACTTACTTAGCATGTTAAGGCAGTTGAATAGGTCTAATTGGTAGTCAATGATAAGCTTTAAGTAGAGAATTAACATGATCAGTAAATCCCTCTGATGAACTGTAGCAAGTGGATTCAAAGGGAGAATAATAAAAGCCAGAAGACAGCATAGAAGTCACTTTGCCTTCAGCATAGAAGGCAAAAAACAGTAAAGTCTAGAACCTGCTGGTTGGTAGAGGCCCTGACTCAGCCCCACATAGCAGTGGTTTTCTCTGCAGCCTCTCCTGAACTCCTTCTGTATCAGTGAACCTCTATAGTCTCCTGAGTAGATATCAGTGTTCCTTTAATCACCTTCTTCCCAAGCATGGAAGAACTCAATATATATTCCTTTTCTCATAGCTCAGACAGATTGGATTTACATAAAACCTGAAAGATACATGAAATGGAAAGGAATAAATGAAAACATCTGAGTGTTGGTTTCTGATCTGGCTAAAGCCAATTCACACATCACAAGCTCTCTGACAGCCCACGTCCCTACCCTTTTGAATTCTAGATCTTTCTCCACCCTCTTCCTTTATTAACCTGCTTTGTCTAAAAAAATTTTAATCAGGCTTTTTTCCATACAAAGCTGTTATAAAAATTATCTTTTTTTTAACTTGACACTATTTAAGTATAAAAATGATTGCTGACATCTGATTACTATGAGAAGCAATGGCTTTTAAAAATCTATTTTTAATAGCATCATCATTTTCTGCAATATCTATCATCTGACTAGAAAACTATATAATCTTAGAACAAGTTAAAACACTTTTCAAGAGGAGAAAGATGCACAATTTGTAATTAGCTAGAAATGATACCTATAGACCAGGACACCCTGAGGTAAACCAGACATAGGTCACCACAGATATGACTAAAAACTCAAAATACAGACAGTTATATTTCTTTCCCTAGGAGTGTAGTTTGCAATGAGTTGGTTCAGTATACTTCACCAGGACAATGCAATGTGTGAAGTCTAAGTATTCTTTAGTTAAGGTTAGTCATGCTTATTTTAAAACTTTCCATGCTACAGTTGTTAGTGCTTTGTTCCTTACAGCTTTCACATTTCTACTTTGTGTCTTCTGAATGTTGTAAGAATCATATGAAGTAGACAAAGGAAAGGTCAATGTGTGCATTTAGCAGATAAAAAAACTGGGACTCAGAGACCTTAGATCAAAAGAGCAATGATGTAAAGTGGGACCACTGACCCTAGAGTCACAAAAACATGTTGAGCACTTGTTCACTGTCACTGTGTTTATAGCAGTGCTACCCAAAGCAGGACCTGCGAAGATTTAACTTACATGCAGTGGAAGTAGAAACTTTTATAGCAATCAGTGGAGTTATTGTCTATCGAAGTTAATTTAAAAAATCAAGTTTGTACTTTGTAAGTCGTTCTTATTTAATTTGCTTTGCTAGTAATTCATATTTATTTTAGTATACAAAACATTGGTCCATGACAAATCAGAACCTTTAAATACAAATCCTTTACTATAGCTCATTTGACAAATACTATGCTCCAGATGATGAGGCAATTACTTCAGCACTCTGGATTTTAGTTTCTTCACATTTAAAAATTGAAAACCTCTCACCCCATGCACCCATTATTTTCCTGAGTTCTTGGATCATCTTTATGATCATCACTAAACTCTGCCTCCAAGAGCCAAGACATGGAAACAACCTACATGTTCACTGGCTGATGAGGCAATAAAGAAGACATGGTGCATATATACAATGGAGTGTTATTTAGCCAAAAAAATGGAAGATTCCCATTTGCAGCAACATGGGTGGGTCTGGAAATTACCATCCTAAGTGAAATAAGCCGGACAGAGAAAGATAAATATCATATGATATTGCTTCTATGTGCAATCTAAGAAAATGATCCGAATGAACTTAATATATGAAACAGAAATAGATGCACAGACATAGAAAGCAAACCTATGGTTCAAATAGGGAAGGGAGATGGTAAGAGGGATAAACTATGAGTTTGTGATTAACATATACACACTGCTGTTGCTGCTGTTGCTAAGTCACTTCAGTCGTGTCCGACTCTGTGCAATCCCAGAAATGGCAGCCCACTAGGCTCCCCTATCCCTGCGGTTCTCCAGGCAAGAACACTGGAGTGGGCTGCCATTTCCTTCTCCAATGCATGAAAGTGAAAAGTGAAAGTGAAGTCTCTCAGTCCTGTCGGACTCTTACCAACCCCATGGACTGCAGCCTACCAGGCACCTCCATCCATGGGATTTTCCCAGCAAGAGTACTGGAGTGGGTTACCATTGCCTTCTCCAATATACACACTGCTGCTGCTACTGCTGCTAAGTCACTTCAGTCATGTCCGACTCTGTGCGACCCCATAGACGGCAGCCCACCAGCCTCCCCCGTCCCTGAGATTCTCCAGGCAAGAGTACTGGAGTGGGTTGCCATTTCCTTCTCCAATGCAGGAAAATGAAAAGTGAAAGTGAAGTCGCTCAGTTGTGTCTGACTCTTAGCAACCCCATGGACTGCAGCCCACCAGGCTCCTCTGTCCATGGGATTTTCCAGGCAAGAGCACTGGAGTGGGGGGCCATTGCCTTCTCCAATATACACACTACTATATATAAAATAGATAACCAGCAAGAACCTACTGTATAGCACAGGGAACTCTACTTGATACTCTGTAATGATCTATGTGGGAAAAAAGTCTAAAAAAGAGGGGATATATGTTTATGTGTGAGTTTCCCTGGTAGCTCAAATGGTAAAGAATTTGCCTGTAATGTGGGAGAACTAGGTTTGATCCCTGGTTTGGGAAGATCCCCCAGAGAAAGGAATGGCTACCCACTCCATTATTATTGCCTAGAGAATTCCATGGACAGAGAAGCCTGGTGGGCTACAGTCTATGGGGTCACAGATACAACTGAGCGACTAACACTTTTAATTTTCACATGTATATGTATAGCTATACACATAACTGAACCTCTTTTCTGTATACCTGAAACTAAAACAATATCTTAAATCAACCATACTCCAATAAAATAACTGAAAACAAATCATCTTCCACCACACAGTGCTGCTGAAATAATTTAAAAAATAACTAACATTTGCATTTGTCCTAAGAGTAGTGATTTTTAAATATTCTCAGTAATATACTTCAGGAATTGGCAGAAGAAGGGACTTGGCAAGTGATTTCAGCACCACAGTCTCCTTAACTTTTCAGTCTCTTCAAGTCAAGCCAGTTTGCTTTCACTTTTTTAAAGTATTGATTTGGGCTTTAACATTGCAATTAGGGAAAAGTGTCCATTAAAAAAAAAAAATCACCTTTTCTCCAGAGCATACAGAATTGTTTTGTATCCATTATTTCAATCTTCATGAAAACCAAAGCCATGTAATGTTGGGTTTTATTATTTTGTGAAAGTGAAAGTCTCTCAGTCATGCTGGACTCTTTGCAGCCTCTGTCTGGAATTCTCCAAGCAAGAATAGTGGAGTGGGCTGCTATTCATTTCTCTAGGGGATCTTCCCAACCCAGGGACTGAACCCAGGTCTCTTGCATTGCAGGCAGACTCTTAACTGTCTGAGCTATCAAGGGAGCCTTTATCATTTTATAAATCAAAGAAAGGACTGACACAGTGGTCTGGATCTCAGCTGGTAAGTGATAGAGCTCAACATCAGCCCAAACTTTAGACTCCACGCCCAGGCCTCTTCCTGGCCATCTGGCAAATATATAAACGGCCTACAGTTGCTGGTGTACTTTCTCTTCCTTTCTACTTCTACTTTTCCCTGGAAAGTCTTGGTTCATGAAAAGAACTTTCAAAAAATAAGTTCAGACTACCAAAAGTACATATTGTGCTCCCAGGTATAACTTTCAGTCCCTCAGTCATGTCCAACTCTTTGCTACCTCATGAACTGGAGCCCACTAGTCTCCTCTGTCCATGGAATTTTCCAGATAAGAGCACTGGAGTGGGTTGCCATGTCTTCCTCCAGGGGAGCTTCCCAATCCAGGAATGGATCCTAAGTCTCTTGTGTCTCCTGCACTGGCAGGTGGATTCTTTGCAACTAACACCACCTGGGAAGCCCTGTACTGAGGAAAATCAAATTTGTACTTCCTAAGCAACAATAGTCGACTGAGCAACTTCACTTTCACAAGCAACAAGTACAGACACATCTCTCTATTGAATTTTAACTCTGTGTGTGTGTGTTTGTGTGTGTGTGTGTGTGTGTGGTGTGATGGGGTGAATTGTGTCTGCCAAAAATTTGTATGTTCATGTCCTAATTTATAGGACCCCCAAAAGTACCATACTTGAAGAGAAGGTCTTTAATGAGATAATTGAATTAAATGGGATCATTAAGGTAGGTCTTAATCCAACATGACTATCTTTATCAGAAGAGGAAATCAGGACAGAGCATCAAAAGAGGGAAGATTATGTAAGGATACAAAGAGAAAACACCCTTCTAAAGCCAAGGGTGCGTGTTAGTCGCTCAGTCGTGTCTGACTCTTCATGACCCTATGGGCTCTAGTCCTCCAGGCTCCTCTGTCCATGGGATTTTCTAGGCAAGAATACTGGAGTGGGTTGCCATTTCCTTCTCCAGAGGATCTTCCCAACTTTGGGACTGAATCTGGGTCTCCTGCACTGCAGTCAGTTTCATTACTATCTGAGCCACCGGGGAAGCCCTAGAACCAAGGATAGGTGCCTAGCAAACTTTTCTTCCCACAGAAGGCACTCACCCTGCCAACACTTTGATCTTAGACTTCTAGCCTCCAGAACTGTGAGAATATAAAATCTTGTGGCTAAGCCCCCTAGTCTGCGATAGCTTTTTATCTTAGCCATCTTGAAACAATGTAGTGAGTGCATGATATTTGTAATAGCGGTGTATGGAATCACTTAAATTATTTTTTATGTGTCAGGTAATAGAAACATATCATATTATTGTCAGTCCCATATTTTCAAGAAATAATTTGTTTACATTCCATGGCAAATGAGTCACAATTTGAGCTGCTGCTTCTTCTTTTTTTTTTTTTTTTTTCCGAATTCCGCTTTTTCAGAGAAGCACTGAAGCCCATAAACAAGTATTTTGTTAACAGAAACTAATTTTTTTTTTCGAGGCTAGTGAGCCAAATGTCTCTAGAGGCAGTGTGCCTGCCACCCTGGTAGATCATTAGACATTTTCTTTCCTGGATCTTAATATTGCATCTATACAATAAAGGGCAATAGGGATGTTCTCTAAAGCACTGTGTTATGGCTGTAAGAACACTGAACTTGGGGGAAAAGATTTTGAATCCAAGTCCTGACTCTGTCACTGTCTGGCTATGTGATATCAGGCCACTGCTTTAGTGTCCTTGAGCTTTTATTTACTCCTGAAATCACAATAGAAAGAAAGTGAAGTTGCTCAGTCATGTCTGACTCTGCGACCCCATGGACTGTAGCCTACCAGGTTCCTCCCTCCATGGGATTCTCCAGGCAAGAGTACTGGAGTGGGTTGCCATAATAAATCACAATACAACACAGTAAGATAATTCATGTGAAAATACCAGGCATACTGAAGAGTCCAAATAAAAGTTGGCTTTATAATCATTTTAGCTCTGAAATGATCATTTTGATTTGATCAGAAAACATCTCAAAAGATACTTTGAAGGGCAATTAAGAGCCCATTTATGTAGAAAAAAAATCACTTCGGTCACCCTGCATTTTTATTTCTTACCAAGAAACTTTAAAACGCAAGAGCAGTGTCTTCTGGACATCACTATGGCATGCCAGAACCTGATGTCAGTTGGTGTAAAATCACTCATCATCTCCTCTAATATCCCTCTTGCTGGCTGGGATGTCTTGAATAGATCAGAAGTGATTTTACTAGAAACAAGCAGTTCCTAATTCTTGGCCAGTAACAATCCACTCTTAAGAAGGAGTTTAAAGTGCTGCTTTGGTTGATTGTAATGTAAACTCAAAAATTCTCCCCAAATGTTCTGCTACTAGAGATAAAGGCAGATGCCTTAACTTCAGATGAGTCGTATTGAAGGTGCTACAGATTTTCAAAGAAATGGTAAGATCCAAATGGATTCTTAATACTCACAGCCAAGCCTTTGGGACTGTCTGGTAGAGACTGAAGGGTGTACCTATGGAAATCAGGCTTCTCCAAAATAGACTGGTCCCTGGAGCAGAGATGAATATAGAGTTAGCAACTCAGAAAAAGTAAGAAATGATAGGATAATCCACTTATTCACGCAACAAATACGTGTAAAACATCTTTTAGATACACAACACTGTGCTCCTAAGAAGGGGAAAAAGTTACTTAGCTCTACCGCCCTTCCTCAAATTCAAAAACTATTGATGACCCATTGTGCAACCTGCTAGAAATAAAGATGAACATAATAAGGGTTCTTTTCTTCAGGAAGAGGCAAATCATTTTTTACAAACATAAGGGTCAATAGAAAAGTAAATGTCAAGCTACTATTTTATTAATAGAGATCGATAACTCGTGACAGAGTCTGTTAGGAGCCTACGGCTGAAGTGCAAAGCTAAGGTCAGATCTCTTGAGCTCCCAGTACCCATGAGATCTAAACCTGGGGTTTTTACCACCTTTGGTCTACAGAAAGGGGGAAAGTATCTTTGAAAGTTCCAGAGTTCATTTACTCAGTTCCAGAAAAGCAGAGAGAGAGAGAGTGAAAGTTAGACAGACACAGAAACACAGTAAAAGAGAATGGCAGAGAAATCTGAGAGCTCATTGAGGAAGCCCAAAAGAGTTTTTGCTAATTTGATCAATCAGCTTAATGACTTCTCCTTTTTCTGAAAACTGAAGGAGAGAACCAGTGATCGAAAGGCAAATCAAGGCTTTTCCCTTTCTTTGGTATTAGAGGAAAGAGAATAAGGGGCAGAGAAATGAATTAGAAAGCTATTGCAATTGGCCACGTATGAAGGTATCCAAAAATATTAACACTGTAAATAATGAGAGTATATCTGTGAGAGATAGCATGAGAAAAAAGAAAAAAAAAAAACTATAAATATGGAGCTTCTGAACAGCAGCAGTAAAGCCTCAAAAAGACATCATGATTTTAAAACCTCGTCAACTGAGCCAATGACTAATAATCTAATACAGCAGAGACTGATTTACAGATACAGACAGAATCCCTAAGTGCGGAAAACAAACAAAAACTATACACTTTCAGCACAGACTACATCCATAAAAGCACAACTGAAATACAACATGGCAATTTCCATAAGGAATGCTCATGGCAGGAACTAGCAAATGAAGAAGGAACAACTTCTTTTAACCCAGGATGTGAAGGAAGTCTCCACAAAGAGGGAGCATGTAAGCTGAGTCTTTGAAGCAAGAGAAGGGGCTGCCTGAGCAAGTGATTAAGCTAAGGAAGAGACATTGACTTAGCCAAAGGAAAGAAAGCGTGGCAGATCCTACTGTATCCTGAGAACCATTCATTTATGTCTACTGAGTTCCTATTGTAGTTGAAGATACAAGAGGGCATAACGGAAAACTCTCCAAGTTAGGAAGATTTCATTGTGGTTATGGAAGAGGAGGAGCAGAGACAACAAACATACAAGTAAATGATCAAGATATTTTTATTTTTTTCGTCAATAAAATGAGCAACTGGCATAGTTCCAGGAGGCAGGGGTCAGGGAAAGTACCCTGAGATCATGACAGCTCAGAAAGATTCAGGCATAGAGTGGTGAGAGAAAGAACATTCCAGACAAACAGTAACAGGAGCAAATGCCCAGAGCTGAAATCAACCTGGAAGATTCAAGAAATAGTTGGCAGCCTCACAGGGCTGAAGCTTGTGAGCAGAGGGAAGCATAGAAGGAGAGATGATGAAAGAAATAACAGTGGCCAGACCATGTAAGACCTAGGGATGCTTGGCGTGGTGGGAGCCTGGAGAAGGTGAGAGAAGCTGGAGCAGGAACCAG
>SJYA01010985.1:0-12714 GCA_006410615.1 Neotragus moschatus
TTCTGAATGTTGAGCTTTAAGCCAACTTTTTCACTCTCCTCTTTCACTTTCATCAAGAGGCTTTTCATTCGATGAATGTTATTGTTTCTAAAAAGAAAGAAAGTGTATGTTCAAGAAATAACTTTGCTTCTCAAGTAGCTAACTACTATTTCTTTTGTTTCAAAAGTAGATTCACTTTTGAAATATAAAAATAAAATTCAGCAATACAAATGGCAGAAAACTTATTTATGATCACCCATACACAGTTACTCATTTTATTAAGAAACAAAAGAATGGCAATATTTAAGTTGTGCTGGGCTTCAGCCAATACAATTGTATTATAATCAGTTATCTAATTAAGTTGAAATGGTACAAATTTGTTTGTATTAGACAGCTCAGAGGTCAAGATACCAAAACTAGCATAATTAGAGACTGGAAAATGAAAGTAACTTAGTCTAAAACTTTTTAGAGCAAAATATATGCATATATTTTTTGTAAACTAATGTAAATTTGTTTTTAGTATCAATCTGTTGTTCAGTTTCAAATATACCTAGTTACTTTCCTATTGCAGAGTTGTAGTTAAAAGAAAATTAATGACCCTTTCTTCAATCAGCACTTTTAATTCAAGAAGTTTTTCATTTACAGTGTCTAATTTTAAAATAAACTACAATGCAATGAACAAATATGATAACTGAGTACTGAACAAATATTCTAAAATCTTTGATATACTGGATTAGCAAAAATATTCATTGTGGTTTTTATGTAACCTCTTATGGAAAAACTGAATGAACATTTTTTGGCCAATCCAGTATATAGTTTGTTCTCTGATATTAGGAATAATGAAATAAATCTTAAGAAATATATATAAGAAATATACAAAAAGGTGTGTTGTAGTATTTTCATCTATACAAAAAATGGCAAATAGTGTTTATCGTGAAGTCAATGGAGACATTTGAAATGATCGCCATCATACCATTATTTTTTTCAGTGTTCTTTCAAGTTTCCCTAACTTACACATGCCATTTGGGAAAGAGGAACATAGGCAAACTTAGTACTATACCTGGAAATTAATGGATCATCATGTTTGGTTGTAATATACAATATTTGAGGAGAAAAGCAAGTAAAACATCATAGTTTAAATCTGTTGCTATCAAATATCAACACACATCAGAATCACTTAGTAGTGATTCTTAATTGGGCCCAAGAATTTTTATTTCTAATAAGTGACCAGGTGATGTTAATATGTCTGAATCACTTAAGCGTACTTTTGGAACTACTAGTTTAAAAGCATATGAGTTTCTAATTTTATTTCTGAGTTATAGTAATTCAGAGAATGTAAAAAATGTTATTGTTCATAATTAGTAGAACAATAATCGAACAATGTTCAATTTTGACCTAATGTTAAAATCCTATGAGTGAAAAAGTAATTGAATATAAGCTGAAAGTGTCTATTGAGAACAGATCTATTATAGTGGAGTCTGCAGTTCATATGACTGTAGAATACAGTTGCTTGCTTAGAGCGCTAAAGATGAAAGCATAAGATATTGGCATAAGACCAAGACACTCCTAAGTGCAATAATTAAACAATCAGTGTCATGATTGTAGCAACATATAAACAGTACACCCCAAATGGAGACGAGCAGCAAAGCAATACCAATGTGACAAAAGTTAAGGGAGATGCTCTGTGAGACCAAAGAAAGGTTTTTGAAGTCTCTATTTGAAGAGTGACTACAAAGAGACATGAATTGATACATAGCTCAAGGGTGTCCAGCTGAAGTGGACAAGGGGATTTAAAAGTCCACTTAGAATTCTTGAGCCCTGATAACCTGACAATGATGCAGGAGTGCAGTTTTACTTGCCCAAAATCATTTGTCCAAGTGGTACATCCTTTTCTAATTCATCTCCCCAATTCAGGGATCTACTTCTTATTTTACTTTTTAATGAAACAGTCAATTTTATTCAAATTCTCCAAAATGTATAGTCAATATGCTAATTGTGCTAAAATGTTTTACCTTTATATGATAGTTTTAATATTTCACCTTCTTTTACAGTTTTTTTTTCTTTTTTTTTTTTTTTCTATATAGCTCTTCAATAGAAGGCAGGATCCCGAGTTAGAGTTAGGAGCCTCTACTTACTATTCTGATTAAATTTCTTCTCAGTATTCACGGTCAGCATTTGGCTTCTTAAATAAAAGCCTTTTGCTCTTTTCAATCACTTGTGTGGTTTTATCACTTATGAGATGATATTGTTACTCATAACCTCATGATCGAAGAATCAATCTTGATACACAGTCTTGCATTTGTAATCAAATTTACAGTCTACTTTTCAACTTATTCTGGAGTCAGGCTTAGTTTAACTGCCAACATGTTAATGCTAATACACTGATGGATCTGACACAAGTCTGAAATATGGAGACAGGTATTTTCAATGAAATCCTCAAGATAAGCCACCAAGAAGAAATCATTCACTTGCATTGACCCACATTCCTTCAGCTTTATGTGAGCCCCATGGAAGTTAACATATAAGCATTTAACAANTACACTGATGGATCTGACACAAGTCTGAAATATGGAGACAGGTATTTTCAATGAAATCCTCAAGATAAGCCACCAAGAAGAAATCATTCACTTGCATTGACCCACATTCCTTCAGCTTTATGTGAGCCCCATGGAAGTTAACATATAAGCATTTAACAAATTCTAAAATTGGGTCTTTATATAAATATGTGCAAGGTTCCTATTGAATATGACCACATCTTTTAGCACTTGCCTATATTTTCGAACATCTTTGTTTGTTATGACTGCTGTGGTTAAATAGTAGAGAATATGTGGGCACATCACTGGAACTGCACTAAGATACTGTGGCTGGTAAAGGAATCGACCCATAATGTTACTGTGCTTTGGGTTGATAGAAGAAAACAGAGACCAACGAGTGAACCATATTCACTGCTGAAGAGATTGAAGTGGAGAATTCACAGAATTATCATTTATCTTTTAGCCATGCAGTCTTCCATGACTACATTCCAATTTTGTATTAAAATTTCTGAGGTCAGTTGTCCCCAGAGTGAACTCAAAGCATTTCTATCCATTGCTGGAACCAACCCTCTAAAGGAGTAAAGATATTCTGTTGCTCCAGAGTAATTTCCACCTTCATATTGGAATTTTGCATACCTGGCATGTAAGGCACCCCACTCCAGTACTCTTGCCTGGAAACTCCCATGGATGGAGCAGCCTGGTGGGCTGCAGTCCATGGGGTCGCTAAGAGTCAGACACGACTGAGTGACTTCTCTTTCACTTTTCACTTTCACGCATTGGAGAAAGAAATGGCAACCCACTCCATTGTTCTTGCCTGGAGAATCCCAGGGATAGGGGAGCCTGGTGGGCTACCATCTATGGGGTCACACAGAGTTGGACACAACTGAAGTGACTTAGCAGCAGCAGCAGCAGCATGTATCTAAATATTCCTACTAAAACCAGGCTTATCTGCCATGGTTTATAAATCATCCTTGGTTTATTGCATTTGCCTTGGAGTGTCTGGATCTTCAAACATCTTCATAACTGGTTCACAACTGGTTGATGCCTGAAGTTGTTTCAGTTGTGAAACAATGCTGGTTGTTTTTTTTTTTTTCTCTCTCAAAGCATGAGGATATCATCAGAATAAAGGGAATATATCAATAGCAAAGTCTACCATGTTGGTATCACTAAGAACATCCAATTTCCATTATAATTATTTCACTATGCATTTTTCTTAACAGAAAGAAACTCAAGAAATGAAAGAACTAGAAGCCGATCCAAAAAGTGTGTGAAGTAAATATCAAGTCATACTCCACCATCTTGCTGAGAAAAAGGAAATTGTAGGAGTCTTTTTTTTTTTTTTTTTCAATTTAAACCCAGTAAGGGTTTTAGGCCAGCATGTTAGTTCCTGAAATATGGAAAGAAAGCAACCACAATTCATGGTGGTACTCTAGAATTAATAGTTCATTACATGACCTTAAGTAAGTAGTCTAACTCTTCTAGACAATATTTCCNCATCTTGCTGAGAAAAAGGAAATTGTAGGAGTCTTTTTTTTTTTTTTTTCAATTTAAACCCAGTAAGGGTTTTAGGCCAGCATGTTAGTTCCTGAAATATGGAAAGAAAGCAACCACAATTCATGGTGGTACTCTAGAATTAATAGTTCATTACATGACCTTAAGTAAGTAGTCTAACTCTTCTAGACAATATTTCCCTAAAACATGAATTGAACTAATTGAAATAAGTAATCTCAATTGTTCTTTCATCTTTTAACTCTAATAATCTTATGTTTAAAAAAAAAAAGGAAGCAAGTATATGAGTAGAAAAAGATCATTAGTATTGACACCAGGCAGATCTGGGTTAAATTCCACATTCAGAATGCCACCTTGCTTGGATACATCATTTGATCTCTCTGATTTTCAGCCACAATATCACCTCATACATGTTAGAATACTATTACCAAAAAGATAAGGTAAAAAATGCTAGTGAGGATATGGAGAAAAAAGAACACTTGTGCATTGTTAGTGGGACTATAAATTTGTGCAGCCACTCTAGACCATGTAAGCTTCTCAAAAAAATTAAAACTAGAACTACCATAGGGGCTTCCCAAGTGGCATAGTGGTAAAGAATCTGCCTGCCAATGCAGGAGACACATGAGTTTGATCCCTGGATCAGGAAGATCTCCTGGAGTGGGAAATGGCAACCCACTCCAATATTCTTACCTAGAGAATTCCATGAACTAAGGAGCCTGGTGGGCTACAGTCCATGGGATTTCCACGAGTCAGATGCAACTGAGAATGCATAAATATAACTACCAAATGATCTAGCAATTCCACTTCTCAGTATCTACCCAGAGAAAGCAGAAATACTAACTTAAAAAGATATATGCACCCCTATATTCACTGCAGCATTATGTACAACAACCAAGATACATTTAAAACCTATTTGGCCATCAGTGAATGGACACAAAAAATGTGGTGTACATTTGTATACACTGGAATATTCAGCCAAAAAAAGAACAAAACCTTTCCATTTGTGACAACATAAAGCTGAGCACCAAAGAATTGATGCTTTTGAACTGTGGTGTTGGAGAAGACTCTTGAGAGTCCCTTGGACTGCAAGGAGNCATCTAGTCAAAGCTATAGTTTTTCCAGTAGTCATGTATGGATGTGAGAGTTGGACTATAAAGGAAGCTGAGCACTGAAGAATTGATGCTTTTGAACTGTGGTGTTGGAGAAGATTTTTGAGTTCCTTGGACTTCAAGGAGATCCAACCAGTACATCCTAAAGGAAATCAATCCTGAATATTCATTCAAAGGACTGATGCTGAAGCTCAAATTCTAATACTTTGGCCACTGATACGAAGAACTGACTCATTTGAAAAAATCCTGATGCTGGGAAAGATTGAAGGTGAGAGAAGGGGATGACAGAGGATGAGATGGTTGGATGGCATCACCCACTCAATGGACATGAGTTTTGAGTAAACTCTGGGAGTTAGTTATGGACAGGGAGGCCCGGCATGCTGCAGTCCATGGAGTCATAGAGTCAATAGCAACTGAGTAACTGAACTGAACTGAACTGTGTTTTTAAATTTATCTTTGTTACATGAAAAGAAGAAAGCATTTGGTTCATTATGCTTGCATAACTCCTTAGATAAAATTCATAAATAATAAAGCTGTAAAAATTCAATAGGAGGGACTTTCTGATGAATGTTCTGTGATGAAACCACTATGATTTCATTTGCTCTTCTGTTAGATTTTAACCTCTTTCCCTGATTTTCTGGTTACTTGGATGCAGATAATGGAATTTATATAAAGACAATAGAAGACAGCTGCATGCAAATGCAAAAGAAAATAGAAATTTCAAGTGGAAGAAATAAGAGATTACATCATATTTGAATATAGGACATTATTCAGAGGACATAAATCCAGATTAGCTTTCCTTGCTTAAAGTATTAGACGAGGATAAGGATTAACACTTATAACATCTGAATAAAGTTGGTTTCTCTTATGCAGTGTTTCAGTAGCTTGAAAAAATGTATTAAAATTTCCTATAATAAAACATATTCTTCAATATTGAAAATACGCTAAATAATATTTTCTTACAAATAAAATCTTTTTTTCTTTTTTATAGGTAAATTACTTTCTTGGTTCAATAAGAAATCTTTCTTGTTGCCAGTTAGTAAACAAGCAGTGTGTTTTCTATATTTTATTTAATCTTATCTAGCACATAAAGTTGGAGAGCTAGACTTCTTCCTCAATTTATGTTAAAAGAAAAATGTTGCCAAACTGATTTTTGCAGTGAAAATTACACCTAAATCATGGAGAAACTGGAGTTGCAATCTATGCACCTATTTTCATAGAAAAGCTAAAGTCTAAATCTATAATCTCTTGATCTTTACAACTATTTTAGCTTCTGTCAATCCTGCTTAAGAATGCACACTGACCTGATTTTCTTAGTTGATTATCTTAATTTCTAATGCTAACATATATCACATATCCAAACTTGACCTAGTTTCATTTGGCAAAGAAGGAACATGGTAGATTTATATCAGAGTGTGAAACAACTTGATATGCTATTATGAGTTTCCTTCATTCTCCATTTTATTATCATAAATGTTTCTATGATAATAAATAAGAGGATGAGGAATTTAGAAGAGAAGGCATGAGACAGAATTCTAATAGTGTTAACAAGATAATATGACATAGTGATAGAACATATTCTTACACAATTTGTATTTGGGTAATAGAGATAATTGAATTTCATCATTCCATAGAGAAGGGAAAATCTTCAATATTTCTTCCTCACATAATCTCAGAAGCCACTGCATCAATTTCATGATAATGATAATGATATTCTTCCATCGTTTTTAGAAGTATAGTGATAATAATAATAATGCATTAGTTATTAAAGTAACAAAATTAATAGTTTGAACTGTGAAGTGCTTGTGTTTATGATATAAACCCATATCTAGTACAACATTTCCTCTTTTCATATTACCAGATCAGATGTAAAAACTTATATTATTTGTGTAAAGGACACTATTATTTGTCTAACATTTAGAAAGTATATGACATGTCTTTGAGTAGCTAACTAAATATTGGGAAATTTCAAAGAGAATTCATTTAAATAATCATGTTAAAGTGTTTATAGAGAAATTTAAAGTGCTTAGAACAAAGTAAAATAACCTATATAGCAGAGGCCAAGATTAAGACAAAATGTCAAAGAGAACTTTTTGCATTTTTCATCTATTTTAAAAAATTGGTGTGCTCATTATTTAATAGGAGAAAATATATCAAGTAAATTTTTAAAGAAGTAAAATAAAGATAAACTTTTCAAATATATAGTTTTTACTTAAACTTTTAAGTAAAACCTTAATAAAATAATTACTGAATGAGTAATCTGATATTCTCCACATAAGGTAAACAAAGAAAAATAAACAAAAAGTCACAGCATTCAAATAATTCAATATCTAAGTGTCAATTTCTTATATATGAATGTGGATGATAAAATTAACCTTTACATAAAATTCCTTGAAAAACATCACTTTCTATTAAAATAAAATGTTTTACTTTTCTTGTTACTTTTTACTTCATCTACTTTGTACAACATTAAATTCCCAGCCTTTCAATGGACATGTAAACCAAAAAACAAGGTGTACTAGTACAAAGTCATTTTAATATTCCAAGAGATCATGTAAAACACAAATTGTATATTACGAGGTTCTTCTGCCTACTGAGTCTGAATATTTTCAATATGCCAAACAAATTCACCTCATTTGGAATCGCAGTTTCATTCTCTTTACTCCTCAATAAGACTTCTCTGTAAAACTTTTTCAGTTTAGACTTCCATTGTCTTCACTATAAAGGTCTTTATTAATGTCCAGAAGAACATTCTGTTTCATGCTAATGTGAGCCCTTTAGCGCTCCCACCACCTCCACTGCAATACTGTAGGAGCAGTATGGGATATTTTCAGTTCCTCCTTTCTGGGTAACCATCCAAGCACCACATCCAAGCAGATGTTTCCTTTTTCTCTTCTTAAAATCACTGTATTTTCTACATGTTTTCCATAAAATCTGCCTCCACCTCATGTTCACCCTAGGTCTTCCAAAGACCACATGTTTCAGAGAATCCCCCAACCAGTGCTCCTTTGTATGTTTCTGTATTACTTAACAATTTTTTCCTACCCATTAAAATAAAAGATTGAAGATGGAGAGATATGTCAATGGTAGTAAGCGATTATATTAAATACAGATATAAATAAGAGACATCAAGGAAAAAATTGTGGGTTTATTCATTTCAACATTTTTTCACAATATATATAACTGTCAACTAAGAGCACTGGAAAATATAATATTATATGATTCATTAAATTAACTTCATAGCCACTTTGATAGAAGATAAAATAGTAAATAGATGTGAAAAACGATTATTCCACTCTTTTGGTTATGTATTGACATACAACAAATTACTATACAACACAGTGACTTAAAACAACCACTAAACTAATCTATCTTGCTCACATTTTTGACAATATGATAAATCACTAAATTAATCTCCTCATTAAGCAATCAAATAGTAAGTCAGGTTTGAAATGTAATATGTTGTGTGGTTCTTTAAACAGTTTAATANAAATTACTATACAACACAGTGACTTAAAACAACCACTAAACTAATCTATCTTGCTCACATTTTTGACAATATGATAAATCACTAAATTAATCTCCTCATTAAGCAATCAAATAGTAAGTCAGGTTTGAAATGTAATATGTTGTGTGGTTCTTTAAACAGTTTAATAGGAAAGAGTTTTAACACCTTAATTTAAGGGTTTTGTTTTGTTTGTTTGACAACAGGACCCAATTTTCCCCTTATGAATAAATACAATGCATAGTACTAGTAAGTAAATATATATTTAATCCACTCTGGTATTCTTGCCTGGAGAATCCCATGTCAGGCTACAGTCCATAGGGTTGCAAAGAATAGGACACGACTGGAGCAACTGAGCATGCACAAGTATATATTTATTCTAAACAGTATTTTATTTATGAAGATATTACTTGGATACTTGATTTTTCATAATCTGTTAATCACGTCATTTCTGTAAAACAATATTTTTTTCCTATTAACATTACCTAATGCTATGGTCTAAATAATCTGGCTGATGGCAAAACACGGCATAATATTTCTCTGTTTTTAAGGGCTTTTTCACCTCCAACTTTTATTTTAGAACTTTTGAAAACTACAGTTAACTACCTTCCTTGCTAATTTTAGAGACAATAAAACCTATGGTAGATTTAGCATAAATAACATTTTAATGAATGAATGTATTGTCATCAGATTTGACTCTAGACTTAGGCACGACTGTGATTTTTTTTATCTTCCTTCCAGCCCCCTGGCTTCATTTTCAATAGTTCTTTCATTGTTTGACACTTCCTTCTTCTGAGGTATCAGTGTCCTTAGAACACATCCATTTCTTTTTTACTTAGTCACATCTTTTATTTAGTATTAATACAAGTTGATAGATCAATTCACACTGATTTGTAAATAGTTGTATTGTTTAATATGCCCATTACCTATCATCATTTTAAGGGACCTACTCTATACTACATCATCCATGTAAAGTATTTTCTTCTTGTTTAGTCACTAAGTTGTGTCCAGCTCTCTTGAGACCACGTGGACCGTAGCCTGCCAGATTTCCTTGTCCATGGGGTTTCCCAGGCCAGAATACTGGAATGGGTTTCCATTTCCTTCTCCAGGGATATTCCTAACCCAGGGATTTAATCCAAGTATCTGCACCACAGGTGGATTCTTCACCACTGAACTACTAGGGGAGTCCCTGGAGGAGGAAACTGGCAACACGCTCCAGTATTCTTGCCTGAGAAATTTCATGGACAGAAGAGCCTGGAAGGCTACTGTGAGGGGTCACAAAGCATTGGACACGACTGAGCAAGTGATCACACATGCAAGGTTAAATGAGGTCATAAGTGAGCCATAATCTATGTAATCTAATAAAACAGATGTCCTTTCAAGAAGAGGAAGAGACACCAATGGCACTCATACACACGCACACACATAGACATATACAGGAAAAGGACACGTGAGAACACAAGTGTAGATATCTACCTAAGCTATGGAGATCCCTCACTAGCAACTGCCATTATTTCCATCTTGAACTTCCATCCTCCACAATTGTGAGAAAATAAGATTCTGTTGTCTAAATCATCAGTTTTGGGTATCCTATTATGGCACTTTAAGCTTGTTTACTAAAACAGAGTGTGTCTATGAATGAGCAAGCATTTTTTACATTTCAAGGTATAATGTGACTTATCTAAAATATCAGTAAGCATCTACTTCCTTTTTGGTTCTGCAAGTTAATATGAAATCTATCAGTCTACATTGTGTGTTAAAATACTCAACTTTCATTGCACATTATTACAGTATAGTTTTATATATACATATTATAAAGAAAAAAGTGAAAATCAATGTACAATAGTGGACATTTATGAAAAACAATCCAAAAATGGTAGCATGAACTGAAAAGTTATTATAAGAACTCCAATAGGACAGTTGAGGGAAAGGGAGTGATTTTGTGTTATTTTGGATTATTAAGTTTTATGTACGTATCGTTTTTACTTGGAAATCCTTGAAATAGATTTTCACACCTAACTTGCATTTGTATTAGTTCAACCTCAGTATTGAAATGATTTTGTTTTCCTAATGCAAAATATCAGATAAATAATAGGAGAATCACATGGGAAAATGTTCTCTTTTTTTGAAAAGAGGGCCAAAAGTTAAAATGCATTATGGATTAGCCAATCGTTTAGGTCTATATAAAATGAACACAATATTATTCATAGAACTATGATATAAAATGTTTTGTTTCAGAGGAGTCATAAATGAAATATCTAGTGAAAATGTTGCCATCAACAAAGTTATTTAAAATAAGAGTATCAAACTTTTCTTCTAAATGTCAAGATCAGATAAGTTTATTTTTAAAGTCTTTTCTAGTATTCTAAAATTATTTCATAATAATGTTTTTTAAAAAATACAGTTTTAAAATTTATTTGTATAAATTCCAAACCTTGCCCCCCAAAACTGAAAGTTAAACTGCATAAAATTGGTGCAATTTCAAATTTAGTAATTCCGTTGTTAATTTAAGACTGGGAAAATATGCACTTAAGATATTGCAATAACAATATTGCAATAACAATAACTTGGTACAATATATATTTTTTTCCTTTGAGCAACACACATAGGATATGCAATCTTTTCTTTTCTTTCACTTTGTTTGGCCTTCTGTGGAATTCTATTTAAAGCCAGTGTGATCTTTATGTTCAGATCAGTCTTGCAGGGCTGCTGAACAAAATGAATAATGAACCCAGTGGGATCTGACTAGCTATGTCTCAGTTTGTCATGTTGAAAATTAACTGCAAATGGGGAATCTGCACTAAAACTACAACTTTAGAATGTTAATTTCTACCAGTAGGAATTGACAACCATCAAATATGGTATATGCTATGCAGGATGTGAATTTAAGTTTGGCTGGTTCATAGCTTTCTTTAAAATAATTTTGAAGGATTTTACACATTCTGACATACCATGTAAGCAGACAAAAGATGGGTAAATTTACTTAGCAGACTATAACAAACATTATTTCTATAACTATAACTTGTCGAACAAACATAGATTGTGTATTTACTATCACAAGCATTTGGATGAGAACTGAAAATGTGAATATTTATCCATGCTATGTCAGTATCCCAGATGATTTCTGTCTTATACGGATAGATAAAAACTGAGTATATCTGATGCAAATTTTATTTTCAACTGACTGATTTACAGTTGTTTAAATAGTAACTATATGCATGAATTTATGTAAATTTAATCACTTAACCTGACCTATCCAATATTTAGTTTTCTGTACCACAGAATTCAAAATTATGTTTTCACTGAAAATGTCATCATAGAATATAAATTATATGCATAAACATATTAATTACAAGAAGATACAAAAAATAAATACAATATTGATCAGAAAATAGTTTATAGACAAAAGAGATAGATGCTGCGAATTCATCCATAAATATTACTTTCTACTAATTTTAACAAACATATTTGCTTTCTTATTAGAACATTATATTTTTAAGTGCAATGTATAAATTATTTTTCAAAACATCAAGAAAATAATGTACAATTAATAGAAAAACAAGCAACNATCAGAAAATAGTTTATAGACAAAAGAGATAGATGCTGCAAATTCATCCATAAATATTACTTTCTATTAATTTTAACAAACATATTTGCTTTCTTATTAGAACATTATATTTTTAAGTGCAATGTATAAATTATTTTTCAAAACATCAAGAAAATAATGTACAATTAATAGAAAAACAAGCAACTTCTTCATTTCATACCACACTTAAGTCACAGTTATTATTAGAAACCATCATACCTAGCAAAGTATTATTAACATATGTCCTACTTTGGTAATCTGACATTGAAAATGGTTCATGAGTATTTATTGTTTTAAAAAAAGCCTATTGTAAATGCATTTTTGTGTATATGCATGTTTAGGGTATCTGGTAGAGCTATAAAATGAAGTAGTTATTTTTTTTTTTTAGAAAATTTTATATTGCTTCCACCTTTTATGGAAAGCTTGGAAAACATTTGCTGTGCTCTATGTTCCCCAGCTTTTTTTTTTTTTTTTTTTTTTTTTTTTTTTCTT
>SJYA01010986.1:0-13094 GCA_006410615.1 Neotragus moschatus
GTATAATTATATGCATTTATAATATATATATTTATAATATTTTTATAATCTAAAATATAAATTATAAAAACATTATATACTTTAAATATAATGTATATATACATTATATATGTATATTATATATATTGCATATATATCACACACACATATATATTATATTGACATATATATTATATGTTGTATATATACATATCAATACATGTTATATATATTGCATGTATATTACACACATATATATACACATAATACACATATATGTATTACATATATGTATTATACATGAATGTCCAGCATCCTTGAACAGCATTGTTTTCATTTCCTGTCCATATCTCATTCTCCATCCCTAAAGCAGATGCCAGACTTGGTTTTCCAAGTCTTCTCTGTATCAAGGGCAGAACCATGACCTGAGCTCATGATCAGATGTACCACCGGCATGAGACCTGGATTCAGAAGAAAGAGCGTGGAGACGGCAGTGCTTTCCACCATGTGTTTCCTAGCGAGCGTGGCGAGCACAGCAGATGGACAGGCTCGCAGAGGTCTTGGGCACACGGCTGAGCACCTCTGCTCTGTGATAGAGGGGTCAGTCTTCTGTGCCCTCCAGTGGCATATATTATACATCTTTCCCCTTTCCTAAAGATGCTACTCTGAGCCTGTTTTTCTGGTTTTTCTGGAAACTCCATGAACTATTCAATACTCTTTAGTAATTCTGCTCCAAATAGCCAGAATATATTCACTCTAATATCCTAATATACCACCCTTCTATCCCCACATACACATTGACCTTCTTGCCCCAGACACTATTACCTACAACTCTGGAGTCTACATTGATCTTTGATATATGCTAACTAGCAGCTTACAAATACCTGGCTTTAAAGGCCGTCTTGTTCATGGAGTCAGGTTTCCATTCTCTCCTGCCATTATCTCAGAATATTTGCAAGGCGAAAGCACTTGGAGAATAATATCAAAAAGTATCCTTTTAATGATTTCTGGAAAGGCCAAGTTAATCTTTTTTCCTTGATGTTCCTGTTTCTATGGGGATTGCCTGATGAATTCACTGGCACAGGAAGTCACATCCTGGAGACTACAGGCCCTTGGCATGTCAGAGGCATGCTAGACTGGGAGAAAACCCCTCCTCCTTTGGAGCATTTCTCCATATCAGCTCTTGAGCCTTGCTCTGTCTCATCTTTGCACTTTTGCTTCTGTTAACCATCCCGCAGCCCTGGCCAGGAAAATCCATCCAAGTTCCTGATGATGCTTTCCAAAGCATCCATCCTTCCCAGTGAAATAACATCACATTCCCTTGTACTTCCCTTGGTGACTTTAATTCCCATTGACTTCCCTGTGTTTTGTATTCATTTAGCACTTAGAGTTGTTGCTGCACAGTTTAGCACTTAATCATTGTGATCTGTGTCGTCAATTTGCAGGAATAAATCTTTACAGAAAATACTCTGAGAAGTGCAGTTGCCCAGTCTAGAATTCAGAATCTTTAAGTTTTTTTTTTTTTTTTTAAATTGAGGTACAATTGAGTTACAATGTTGTGCCAGATTCTGGTGCACAACAAAGTGACTCAGCCATGGAGAGATGGACTCTTAATACTCTTTTCCATTGTGGTTTATCAGGATACTGACCATAGTTCCCTACACTACACAATAGGACTCTGTCATTTATCCATTCCATATGCAATAGTTCATATCTGCCAGTCCCTAGAACTCAGAATCTTGATTGTGAGAGAGTTAATTAACGCAACTCTTTATGCGTCATAATAGGAATAATACCAAGGGACTTGTTTCTTTATCTAGGAACTCTAGGCTTGTATATCTCTAGCTTGAGGCCAAAGTCAGTAAAATGTAAAAAGCAAAAATGTTCAAAGAAGAAACTTAGTATGCAGGCGCTTCTGCTGATGACTCCAGAAGCATTTCAGAAAACATTTAATGCCTCAGAATCTTTATTTAAATTTGGGTGATCTTTGTACTGTAGATATGCTTGAGTGGCAGTTAATAGAGAACTCCAAATAGCCGAGTTTACTATTTGATTGTTTTGACAGTTCTGGATACTCATCGCACAAAGAACAATGTAATCACCAGCCCCTTCTCTGTACATAACAACAGGAATGGCCTTCACTTGTTATTCCAGAAGCACGGCTGGACTTCCCCACAGAGGATCAAGGTATTGGGAATCACGTATCTTTTTCCCTAGACTGGCCCATCAAGCCAAGATGAAAAACAATCAGCTTTCAATTTTCTGTTCTTGTTTGTTTTCTGCCCAGCATACACAGAAAAGGCACTTAAACAAACTTTTGGATTATGTTTTCAAGGGCATCTTTCTATTTCTGCCTGCAAAGCATTTGGGAGCCAGTTGTTCCTGGGTCCCAGGAGCCCAATTTTATTATTTAAATGTGGGTGTCTTCACAGCAAAACAACCTCAAACATTCAGCCCTAGCCCCTCAACCCACCACCATTTGCTAAATGAAGCAAAACACCATAATGGTCTTAATGATGTGGATTTATCTCTTAACTGTTGTTTTGAGATCACAACAAATCATTAAAAGCATTAAGTCTTCTGGCTAAATTAGAGCACAGATCTTCTGGAGTGCAGGGCCAATGTGGTTTCTTCCACAACACTCTCCCTCTACCCCTCTTCACATCCCATAACCTCATCACTATTCTTCTCAGATTCTTCCACGTGGAAAGAATTGGCTTCATATATTCAGTTACACTTTTAAACAGCTTCGTTACCTCCCTGCATGCCCATTCCTCCCCCAACCACCAGAGCTACTGCCCTAAGAAATGTAGGCAGCAGAGAGCTAAGCGAAGGGGTTTAGATCAGTGCTGACTCTGGGATCCACACAGCAAAGGGTAGCAGAGGGAAGGAAATAGCCAGCTGGGATATGGCTCTCCCAGCTTGCTGTGCTCTCCTCATACCTTTGGTCCAGCAAAGGTGGAGGATGTATCACAGACACCACTGTCAGAAGTAAATGAGGGTGGAATTGGGACTCATTCTGTTTCTTCCTAGGTCTGTCCCTTACTCTCTGCCTAGCCTGTTCAGTCCCACCAAAATGGCTGTAAGGACGCAGGTCCTCAGTTTCTGACCCAGGAAACGAGGGAGCATGAAAACCATGGAACCTCAAAAACAAGGCTCAGGAAATGGATGGGGTCTCTCAAATCTATATATACTGAAGTTTAGGCATGCCCATTTTTCTAGATCTTTATGTGGTACTTGAGGAGATTGGGGACAGCATTTACTCATCTCTCCTCTAAGCAAGAAGAACAAAGGATATGTATAATGCAGTGAAGAACTGGTTTAAGAAATCCAGTGCCTGATAAGGATAGTGAGTTAAAAAGGGTTTAGGTTAAACTCAGCTGGATGAAGTGATTCAAGCTTAGCTTACACCAACTGCTGAGCTAAGTTACTGTAACACATAGATCAGTGCTGGTCAGCCACAAGCAGATGTCCCATTAAAGACTGTATCTAATAATCTCCTTGGGGGCCTAGGGTTTTCTAAGCTAAACCCACTTCACAGAGAGGTTAATTTTGCATCTAGTAACCAATGTGCTCTCTGTATAATCAAAGCTCATCTGTTACAAAGCAGGGGCACCCAAATTTCTGAAAATTCTATAGCTGGAATTTAGATGCCAAGGTTAGGTGTGAAATTTAAATGTATGATTTACTCTTAGGATGAAAAAGTTGGCTTAAAACTCAACATTCAAAAAACTAAGATCATGCCATCCAGTCACATCCCTTCATAGCAAATAGATGGGGAAATAATGGAAACAGCGAGAGACTTTATTTTGGGGGGCTCCAAAATTATTGCAGTTGGTGACTGCAGCCATGAAATTAAAAGAAGCTTGCTCCTTAGAAGAAAAGCTACGATGAACCTAAACAGCATATTAAAAAGCAGAGACATCACTTTGCTGACAAAGGTCCATCTAGTCAAAGCTATGGTTTTTCTAGTAATCATGTATGGATGTGAGAGTTGGGCTCTAAAGAAAGTTGAGCAGTGAAGAAATCATGCTTTTGAACTGTGGTGCTGGAGAAGACTCCTGATAATCCCTTGCACTGCAAGGAGATCCAACCAGTCCATCCTAAAGGAAATCAGTCCTGAATATTCACTGGAAGGACTGATGCTGAAGCTGAAACTCCAATACTTTGGCCACCTGATGCGAAGAACTGACTCATTGGCAAAGACCCTGATGCTGGGAAAGATTGAGGGCAGGAAGAGAAGGAGATGACAGAGGATGAGGTGGTTGGATGGCATCACCGACTCAATGGACATGAGATTGGGTAAGCTCTGGGAGTTGGTGATGGACGAGGAGGCCTGGCGTGCTGCAGCCCAAGGGGTTGCAAAGAGTTGGACACAACTGAATGACTGAACTGAACTGAGTGAGGTACTTTTGCTGGGGACGCTGTCTGGGCCAACACTAAATGGTAAACTCCTTGTCCCATGCAAAATGACTAAGCTCAACCTGTGTTTATAAGGATGGTGAATTAGAAAGAGTCATAAAAAGGGGAAAAAATCAGCCCACTGGAGTGGTGAGAAACTTTTAACTCCCTTCCATAGTTGGCAGTTTTACCCATCTCTTCTCCAATGGGCTTCCAGAAGAACTGGAGTGGACATTAAAGCTCCCTTGTGTGTTAATTACATTCTGTGAGCCCAAGTGTGTGTGTGTGTATAAAAATTCATTTATATCTAAATAGAAGAATCTGCCCTGAGCTCTATCTTCGGTACTGAAAAATTACTCTTTTATCAGGCAAATTCAAGGGCCAAATGAAGGACGACAGAATATAAATTCAATGACCTTTGGTAGACAGGCAAAGTCAAGTGGATGAGAGGCTGTGAGCTGGGCAAAAGGAATATGTGCCTACCCTAAGCTGCTGCTTGTAGGAGAGAGAAGCGTAAGGTGAACATAAAGGGCACTAGTTTCCCACTTCAGAGCAGTTCTACATGCAGCCTCAGAGGGATGTCTGTGTTTGGCACATCTATCTGAGTTCTTTTCTCTGGGCTACCTGGGAGCACTTGCTTCAGACCCAGCTCTCTGGGCAAGTCTCACACGACGTGGCCCTGCTGCGTCACTACAGATCTCTGATTGTCTTTGTTGTGCTTTTTCTCAGTTCCAGAAATTGTGAGAAAGAGAATGAGACAGAGAGGATTGGGAGAGGGCAGGAAATAAATTTAAGGGTAAATGTCCCGAGTGGCCCCTGTGTGTGGGCTGCTCCAAGCCTGCCTGTCCATGCCACGCCATCCCCATTACGCCATCCCTTGTCATTTTCTCAGTGAGCCTGAGCACTCGGAGGCAGTCACCCTTGTACAGTGAGGCTGAAGGAGCCATGAGAGGCAGCTGGCAGGCAATGTTTACAGCCCAGTCATCCACCGGGGCTGTCACATGACCCCAGTGTGCAGCTCTGGGGGGCAGGCACAGGAATCCCTCGGCAGACGTCCTCCTTTGCTCCAGAGCCTCTTCCGGGCCAGCCCAGGTTAGCGACTGCCGTACTGCCCCACCATGACCCCACCAAGAACCACGGGAAAGGAGAGCATCAGCGGTGTGGGGAGGGAAGGGCACACACAGAGTGCGCTCACAAGCTTTCCTTTGATTCTTCCTCTCACCAGTTCTGTGAAGCATTATGACCTGCCATTTACAGCCAAGGAGGGTGAAGTCGCTCAGTCGTGTCGACTCTGCGACCCATGGACTATAGCCCACCAAGCTCCTCCGTCCATGGGATTCTCCAGGCAAGAATACTGGAGTGGGTTGCCATTTTTACAGCCAAGGAAACTCAGGCAGAAAGAGGGTAAAGGACTGGTAGGAGATCATGAAAGTGAAAGTGAAAATGAAGTCACTCAGTCCTGTCCGACTCTTTGCAACCCCATGTACTATAGCCTACCAGGCTCCTCCATCCATGGGATTTTCCAGGCAAGAATACTGGAGTGGGTTGCCATTTGGTAGGAGATGATAGAGATGGTAAAATGCACAGCTGGCATTTAATTCCCAGACTCACCCAGCTCTGATGGCAGGACTTGGCCACCAACACAGCTGACTGGCCTGGTTGAGCTTGTTAAGATAAAGGGCAAATTGTCCAGGGTACTGGCTGACCTCTCAGGACAAGCTGGACGAATAGGAGGGCCAACTGCCTCAGACACACACACACACACACACACACACACACACACACACACACACACACACACATAGTTACACTCCCTGCTCTGCTTTTTTGTTTTTGTTTCTTTCCAATCTTGCTCTCTCTGAGATCACCTAACATCTAGTCTTGTGTCTACAAATCCCCTGGGCCTCTGTGACTCTCTCTCCTTGAGACATACAGGCCGCCAGTTATAGTTGTAATCATAGGTCCTTAACGAGGAATTATTCAGCTGGCAGATATGCCTTTGGTTATTACATCTTTCCCTATCTTTTTTGTTTGTTTGTTTGTCTGGGGCAACAAAAGCAGGACAGACACTCAGACCTGGTTCAGATTCTGGGAAGTGGATTGTGGTCCCAGCCGGCATGGCATCTCTCTGCCTCCATTATAAGGCCATCTTGCACTGAAGATTTTTGTTTAGGCTTGGTGCAGAGCTAGGCATGTAGAAAGAGCTTATCTGATGTTTCTATCAGAAACGTCTTTTCAAAATATCCACTTTTATTATATCACTCTTCTGATAAAAAACTTAAATGGCTTCTGGTCTGCTGCCGCAAGGCCGTGCACACAGGGCCCCCATTCCAGCCTTTGTTGAGCATAGGAAAAAAAGGGGGGCATTTCATTTCTACCTAGTCGTCTTCTTCCAAGGGACTCCTCTGGCTGAAGTCCCTCTCTGCTCTTTCACAACTACAGGTTCAAGCGCCAGCTCCTCCAAGCAGCTGTGCCTCGCTAGTCATTTTAGCCATCTGGAGCTTTCTTCTTGAGTTCAAGTTTCTGTGTCTGGACAAGTCTAGGCGTGTGACCACAGTCTCTCTTATTTTGATACCTTATACTTCCTGGCTAATGTCTTACAAATTGTAAACCCATCAAGTACCAAGGTCGCACAGCAAATGCTTTCTGTATTACCCAGAGTGCTGATGTTAGGAATATAATAAGGATTTTAAAAAAATATTTAAATTAAATGAAAATTCTATTTTAGTCAGAGCTTACACAGGATATTATTTATCACTGTTAAATGTATGAACCCCTCGTACAGAAGACACGTTTCTCATAAACCTCCAATATTTATTTTTATTGCGTCACTTAAGCATGTAAACATAAAACTAAGTATCAACTCCTAATAAACACTTTAGACTCTTAAATCACTATAAAACCCAAACAGATTTATAAAGTTAATACAAATAATAGTATAAACACTGTAAAGTTTAAATTAACATTATAAGTTTATTGTGATGTATGATGTTTGCTAAAAGAAAATCACATCAACATCAATGATACGGAATTGCTCTGACCCATGTTTTTCACCCACTCCAGTCATCTTGCCTGGAGAATCCCATGGACAGAGGAGCCTGGTGCGCTAAGTCCATTGGGTCACAAGGGTCAGACACGACTTAGTGACTAAACCACCACCAGCACCACTTTCTTTGGAGAGCTTGACCTTGGCATGATTCATTTCTTACATCACTCTCCTGTGTTCAGTACATAATATAGCAAAACCTTTATTTCTTCTGCATGGTATCAGGTCAGTGGGGATTTTTTTAGCCAAATGGCACTGTTATTTTTAAGTCTGTCTTCTTCCTCCTACCTGAGACAAGGTCATGATGTGCTGAAACAATTTGTCAGTGTTTGGGTTTATGTAATCACTCACAGGGTCTAGATATCTATGAAATAAAAAATTCAAATTAAAATAATTTATAAGAAAGCTTTTGGACCATCTATAGAATTTATCTGTAGATACCTTGTTGAGTAACACTGTCTAATGGGAGAAGAATTATTTAAAGCGGAAAAAAAATAGAATTATTCTTTCCTTTCCATGGAAGGCTGTTGGCTAGAGATACATCACCTTATTTGTTTCTGTTGCTAAATATATTACTTTAAAATTGTTACTAAAATTTGTCTTACAGACACAAAGTGACATATCTATTTATCACAGAAAATTTAAAAGTTATTTATAAGTTTTTTCAAGAAAAAAACCCTGAAAACCTCAGAATCCACCTTGCAGAGATAACCACTGATATCCCTGTAACAGTAATACTTCTTCTATTGCTGCTAATAACATCAGCAATAGCCACAAATTGATAATTACATGTCAGCCAATATTCAAAGCATTTTGTGTATCCTAATTTATTTGCTCTGCAAAAATACCTTATGGCATAGGTACTAGCAGTACTCCTACTTTATAGTGAACTGAGCCCTAAAGAGTATTGACTGAAAAAGAAAAGCACAACCTAAAAGCTGGGAATTATGTTTTATTCAGTGGATCAATTGAGGATTTAAGCCCAGAGGTAGCCACTCAGACAGCTCTGAGAGGGACTGTTCCAAAGAGGTAAGGGAGGATCCAGGATATATAGGAAATTCTGTAACAAAGACCAGGTAGTTAGAACATCAAAAGTTACTTAAAGAAAAACCAGATATCTCAGTTAATGAATTTTCTATATTTCATAATTATGAAATATTTTCATAATTCTATGGGAAAATGCAAGAGTCTGGGCTCACTGAAATTATTCCTTTGATATTTAGAGCAAGTATCTTGCTTTTTCCATCCTGAAACCTCTCAGAGTACACAGTTGGGGCAGCTGCAATGGCAGAAGGTTTGATGGCTGAAACAGTCTTTGTTTACTGACAAGAGTTTAAGTAACTTTCAAGCATATAATTAAGTTGTAGAGCAAGTTTCTAACTGAGGCCGAATAAAACAATATTCAAATAAAGCAAATTAAGTCAAATATAGGATCACTTATTTTTCTTACATCTACATTAAACATATTTTTGTGTTGATGCCAATAATTTTATGGATATCAGAAGAGTATATTCCACTATGAAAACAGATCATATTATCAACCAATATTCCATTGACAGCATTCTAGGTAGTTTTCAATCATTGAGTATTTTGAGTATTATAGAAAGCTTTCCATCTTTGAGTATTATAAAAAGAGTACATATAAAATTTGTATACTCAGTATTGGAGTGTATAAAAAGATGAACATTCTTAGACCTTAATCTTTGAGCATATTCTTACGAGGGAAGTATTTTTTATTTCTTATTTTGCTGAAGACTCGAAGAAGAAAAGAATATGGAAATTTCAGCATCCTCAACCTAACACTGTTGGAAGTGCTGACTTTATTCGCTGGAAGAGTACTTCGTTTCACACAGTGTTCAATTATATGTTTTTTTTTAAACACTCAGTCAAAAAGTTTACTTTGCCATAGTGCTAATAGGGGCTTTTCAGCTCTAAGTACACAGGAGAATGAACTACTATAAAATCTAGAGTAACACTTTGAAATAAGTGTCCTCAATTTTTGAACTTAAGAAGCCTCCATTTAGTTGTTCTAAATCAGAAATCGCTGTTCCCAGTGGGTAGGTGGCACTTTGTTAGGTATTTTTAAAGCTCTGTTTTACCTGTTTATTTGGAGGAGGAAAAGGGAGTAAAGGTTTTGGACTAACTGCATTATCTTTTTGCTTTTGCAAGCCTAGTTCTAATTGTTAGTCTTCAAACACTTTAATTTGTCAAAGTAATACACACACATTGTCGGAGTTAAACACTATTAAAAGCTTTTGCTTTTGGTAGGTGGAGGGAAGTTCCCTCTCCATCAAGTTCTACTCTCCAGAGGCAACAAATTGTAATGCTTTTTTGTCGTCTTCCTTTCTCCACCTCCCTACTCCTTCATCTCCCTCTTCTTCCTCCCCTTCCTCAACGTCTTTCTCATCCTTCTCCACCTCTTTAGACCACAGTTTCTGAATACAAGGTTCTGTATATTCAAATGTATCAGATGGTCTGTAAGTTCATTTCCGCTCCCTCACCCCCCGCCCCGGAAATGTTCTTTCAGGATCTCCCTGGATCCCTGCTCCAATCTGGACTGGTTAATCTCCAAGTCTGTTCACTTTATCCTATTTTAGAGCTCCTATTTCCTGGCTTCTGTGCCTTCTTTTCCCTTGGTTTTCTTATTTTGAAGGAACCCATCTTCTGGAGTCTTCCAAGGAAAAGGGATACATTTTTTGAGACCCTACGTTCTTCCGTGGTCACACTTGATTCTCATTCATGTACACTGAGCATATTGTGCGGAAAAGCATCATCTCTCGGAATTTGAAGGCACTGCTCCGTTTTCTTCTGGCTTCTGTTGTTGCAGTTGAGATGTTCAATGTCATTCAGATCCTGGGTACTTTGGATGTGACTTCTTTTCTCTATCTTTGGAAGTTAATAGGTTACTTTTCTCCCTGAAGTTGAATAGTTTTATAAAGCTGTGACTTGTTAAGTTCCTTTGTGATTCATTGGTATTGGCATGTATTTAGAATAAAAACTCCTTAATATCTGGTACTTACTAGAGTATTCATTTCTTAATTTATTTCTTCTTCCTATAATTCTCTATCAAATGTTAGATTTAGTTCATTAATCCTATTTTTAAATTTTTGTGGCTCCTATTGACCATACTTTTATGTTATGGTCCAATCTGCTTTTTAATACACTGTCTAGGTTTGTCATAGCTTTTCTTTCAAGGAGCAAGCATCTTTTAATTTTGTGGTCGAAGTCACTGTCTGTAGTGATTTTGGAGCCCAAGTAAATAAAATCTGTCACTGTTTCCACTTTTCCCCCTTCTATTTGCCATGAAATGATGGGACCAGATGCCATGATCTTAGTTTTTGAGTACTGAGTTTTAAGCCTTCTTTTGTATTCTCCTCTTTCACCTTCATCAAGAGGTTCTTTAGCTCCTTTTGCTTTCTGCCATTAAAGTGGTATTTTCTGAATATCTGAGGTTATTGATTTCTCTCCTAGCAGTCTTTATTCCAGCTTGTGCTTCATTCAGTGCAGCATTTCTCATGATGTACTCTGCATATAAGTTAAATAAGCAGGGTGGCAATATACAGCCTTGAAGTACTCCTTTCCTAATTTTCAACCAGTCCGTTGTTCCATGTCCAGTTTCAACTGTTGCTTCTTAACCTGGATACAGGTTTCTCAAGAGAGAGACAAGGTGGTCTGGTATCCTCATCTCTTTAAGAATTTTCCAGTTTGTTGTGATCCACACAGTCAAAGACTTCAGCATAGTCAATGAAGCAGAAGTAGATGTTTTTGTGGAATTCCCTTGCTTTTGCTATGACCCAACAGTTGTTGGCAATTTGATCTATGGTTCTTCTGCCTTTTTAAAATCCAGTTCATACATCTGGAAGTCCTCCTTTCACATACTAATGAAACCTAGCTTGAAGGAGTTTGAACATTACTTTGCTAGCATACATTCTATATTAAGAAATATCACATAATAGTATCTCTGTGTTTCATTTTTAGTCTGTATATACTCCCCAAAGAAGGTTCTTACCGGCCATGGATAACATAGAAGTAGCTGAGTGGCCGGGCAGAATAAGGATAATAATGCAGATTTAAAACAGAATTTCCACCAATCTTCCTGATTTATACTCCACATCTTATTCCAATTCATTTTATTTGATGTCTATGATTCTGAACTTTTTTGTGTTTCCTTTGGGTAAAGGAGCTTGCCCCATTGGTTGCCTTATCTCNCCTAATTTTCAACCAGTCCGTTGTTCCATGTCCAGTTTCAACTGTTGCTTCTTAACCTGGATACAGGTTTCTCAAGAGAGAGACAAGGTGGTCTGGTATCCTCATCTCTTTAAGAATTTTCCAGTTTGTTGTGATCCACACAGTCAAAGACTTCAGCATAGTCAATGAAGCAGAAGTAGATGTTTTTGTGGAATTCCCTTGCTTTTGCTATGACCCAACAGTTGTTGGCAATTTGATCTATGGTTCTTCTGCCTTTTTAAAATCCAGTTCATACATCTGGAAGTCCTCCTTTCACATACTAATGAAACCTAGCTTGAAGGAGTTTGAACATTACTTTGCTAGCATACATTCTATATTAAGAAATATCACATAATAGTATCTCTGTGTTTCATTTTTAGTCTGTATATACTCCCCAAAGAAGGTTCTTACCGGCCATGGATAACATAGAAGTAGCTGAGTGGCCGGGCAGAATAAGGATAATAATGCAGATTTAAAACAGAATTTCCACCAATCTTCCTGATTTATACTCCACATCTTATTCCAATTCATTTTATTTGATGTCTATGATTCTGAACTTTTTTGTGTTTCCTTTGGGTAAAGGAGCTTGCCCCATTGGTTGCCTTATCTCTGTTCAACTGAGTTTTAAATTTATTACTATTTATTCATCACTTCTGATTTTCACATATTTTACTTGTGAGTTACAAGTGTCCTGCATTCATTAAATCCAGAATTTATGTGTCTTCTTCTTTTGTGTGTGTGTGTTGACACTTGACATCTTTATCCACTTAAATCTAAAATACCCTCCTATTTTTTAATCTATTTTTTAACTGGAAGAACACTGCTTTACAGTGTTATGCTTGTTTCTGCCTTATGACAATGCATGTCAGCCATATTATACATATATTCCCTCCCTCCTGAACCTCTCTCCCCTCCATTCAAGCCCATGCCAGTTGGTCATCACAGCATCAGGATGTGCTCACTGTGTTATGTAACGACTTCTCACCGGTTATCTTTTTCCATATGGTTGCCTACATATGTTGATGCTACTTTCTCCATTCGTCCGCCTCTCTCCTTTCCCCAGTGTGTCCACAGTCTTATTCTTTATATCTATGTCTCCACTCCTTCCCAGCAAATAGATTCATCAAGACAATTTTTCTAGAATCCATATATATGCAACAATATACTACATTTGTTTTTCTCTTTCTGACTTACTTCACTCTGTGTAACAGGCTCTAGGTTCATCCACCTCACTAGTGCAGATTCAAATTTGTTCTTTTAAGAATTCAGTTCAGTTCAGTTGCTCAGTCATGTCCAACTCTTTGTGACCCCATCAATCACAGCACACTGGCCCTCCCTGTCCATCACCAACTCCTTGAGTTCACTCAGACTTACATCCATCGAGTCAGTGATGCCATCCAGCCATCTCATCCTCAGTCGTCCCTTTCTCCTCCTGCCCCCA
>SJYA01010987.1:0-10293 GCA_006410615.1 Neotragus moschatus
GCAAATGAAGCAACTGACAAACAACTAATCTCAAAAATATACAAACAACTTATGCAGCTCAATTCCAGAGAATTTTTAGATATAATATAAAACATACTCTATGAGAGAAAAATTGATGTCATATTTTACGAAAATTAAAAACGTCTGTGAAAGATATTTTTTAAAAAATATATAAAGATAAACCATAGGCTAGGAAAAATTACTTATAAAACACATTTCTGATAAAGAACTTGTATCCAAAATTTACATTAACTACTTAAGACAATAATAAGAAAACAGGTAACCCATTTTAGAAATGTACAAAAGATCTGAGTAGGCACCTTACTGAAGAAAAATGTACTGATGGAAACTAAACATATGAAAATGTGCTCAGTATTATGTCAGTAAGGAATTCAAAATTAAATGAGATACCATTATACATCTATTGAACAGTTAAAATTCAAAATTTTAATTATATATTCAAAAATTTGATTAAAACTATACCAAATGCTAGTGAGGATGTGGAGCAACAGAAATTCATTAGTTGCTTGTGGAAATACGAAATGGTTTCAGCCACTTTGGAAGACAGTGTGACAGTTTCTTGCATAGTTAAATATAGTCTTACCATGTAATTAAGGAATTACACTTCTAAGTATTTACCCAGATGAGTTGAAACCTTATGTCTCCATGAAAACCCACACATAAAAGTTTACAGCAGCTTTATTTATAATTGTCAAAAACTGGCAGTGACAAAGATGTCCTTTGAAAAGTGAATGGCTAAAGAACTGTGACAATATTCATGGAATGAGCTGTAGTTCAGTGATAAAAAGAAATTTGTAATCAAGCCATGAAAAGATGCAGAGAAACCTTAAATGCATATTTCTAAGTGAAAGAAAAGACTGTGACATACTGTGTGATTCCAACTGAATGACATCCAGAAAGGTAAAACTATGAAGACAGTAAACAATCAGTGATTGCCATGAACTTAATGGGAAGAAGGAAAGAAGATGGATGAAAGTATAGGGGTGGAAGTGCAGTGAAGCTATTCTGTACTATACCCTACTGCTGGTTTAGTGACATAGTGCATTTTTTAAAGTCTATAGAACTAATTGTCCAATACAAAAGTGATCTCTACTATTAAACTTTCAACTTCAGTTAATACTAATGTATCAGTTAATACTAATGTAAGTAATATTAGTTTGCTAATTGTTACAAATATACCATGCTAATGGAAGATATTAATAATAGGAGAAACAGTAGGAGTAAAAGAAGGTGTATCTTATCTCTCTGTACCATCTGCTGAATTTTCTGTAAACCTAATTTATTTTTCTAAAAACTGCAATGTATTAATTTAAAAGAAAAAATTGACCCAGATGCTTCAAAATATGACTACACATTTTAATGTGTTTCAAAAAAAAAATCAAGATACTCTGACTATAGACTGGCTCAGCTGGATTGAAGTCAAAGATTGTGATAGGATTGTAACAATGATTTCATAACTGTTTGTCTTTAAAATCACATGCCAATGTTACTAAATCATGAGATTAGTATCATCAACAAAAAATCAAGCCAAACAATTAAAGCTTCACACACCAAGATGCAAAATATACATTAAAACCTTGCACTACCAAAAATTTTTATGTTGATGATAATTAAGCAAAGAAAACTATAATGCAGGCAATGAGCCCTTAAAGCACAGCACTGTATGTATTTCCACATCATACAGTTAGGAATTCGTTTGCTACTAGAATTTTATTCTGCTTACATCCCAAATGCAAAGGTTTGAAATGTGACTCTTAGATCTTCAGGGAGAAACTAGTAGCACATCACATAAAGTCCCATGAGGTGTATTCTGTATCCTTAATATCTGTATCTTCGCTTCTCACCTGGAGTACAAATGCAATGTTTGCTTGTAAATAAAGAGAAAAGAAAGACAAGAAAAGTAAACAATGAAGATGCATTCATGAGATCTTTAATGTAAATGCCTGAATTTATTCTCTAAACTTAATAGGCTCTGAGTATTTTAACACCAGCCTTTTGACAGCCCAGAAACTTCAACCATCATTCAGTTCAGTGCAGTTCAGTTCAGTTCAGTTCAGTCACTCAGTCGTGTCCGACTCTTTGCGACCCCATGAACTGCACCATGCCAGGCCTCCCTTTCCATCACCATCTCCCGGAGTTCACTCAAACTCACATGCATCGAGTCGGTGATGCCATCCAGCCATCTCATCTTTTGTCATCCCCTTCTCCTCCCACCCTCAATCTTTCCCAGCATTAGGGTCTTTTCCATGAGTCAGCTCTTCGCATCAGGTGGCCAAAGTATTGGAATTTCAGCTTCAACATCAGTCCTTCCAATGAATACCCAGGACTGATCTCCTTTAGGATGGACTGGTTGGATCTCCCTGCAGTCCAAGGGACTCTCAAGAGCCTTCTCCAACACCACAGTTCAAAAGCATCAATTCTTCAGTGCTCAGCTTTCTTTATAGTCCAACTCTCATACCCATACATGACCACTGGAAAAACCATAGCCTTGACTAGATGGACCTCTGTTGACAAGATAATGTCTCTGCTTTTTAATATGCTATCTAGGTTGGTTATAACTTTCCTTCCATGGAGTAAGTGTCTTTTAACTTCATGGCTGCAATCACCATCTGCAGTGATTTTGGAGCTCCCAAAAATAAAGTCTGACACTGTTTCTACTGTTTCCCCATCTATCTGCCATGAAGGGATGGGGCCAGATGCCATGATCTTCTTTTTCTGAATGTTGAGCCTGAAGCCAACTTTTTCACTCTCCTCTTTCACTTTCATCAAGAGGCTCTTTAGTTCTTCTTCACTTTCTGCCATAAGGGTGGTGTCATCTGCATATCTGAGGTGATTGATACCTCTCCTGGAAATCTTGATTCCAGCTTATGCTTCATCCAGTCCAGTGTTTCTCCCACATCCAAGGTCAGTAGTGANTTTCAGCTTCAACATCAGTCCTTCCAATGAATACCCAGGACTGATCTCCTTTAGGATGGACTGGTTGGATCTCCCTGCAGTCCAAGGGACTCTCAAGAGCCTTCTCCAACACCACAGTTCAAAAGCATCAATTCTTCAGTGCTCAGCTTTCTTTATAGTCCAACTCTCATACCCATACATGACCACTGGAAAAACCATAGCCTTGACTAGATGGACCTCTGTTGACAAGATAATGTCTCTGCTTTTTAATATGCTATCTAGGTTGGTTATAACTTTCCTTCCATGGAGTAAGTGTCTTTTAACTTCATGGCTGCAATCACCATCTGCAGTGATTTTGGAGCTCCCAAAAATAAAGTCTGACACTGTTTCTACTGTTTCCCCATCTATCTGCCATGAAGGGATGGGGCCAGATGCCATGATCTTCTTTTTCTGAATGTTGAGCCTGAAGCCAACTTTTTCACTCTCCTCTTTCACTTTCATCAAGAGGCTCTTTAGTTCTTCTTCACTTTCTGCCATAAGGGTGGTGTCATCTGCATATCTGAGGTGATTGATACCTCTCCTGGAAATCTTGATTCCAGCTTATGCTTCATCCAGTCCAGTGTTTCTCCCACATCCAAGGTCAGTAGTGACAGCCATGAGGAGATGCCCCACATAAAAGGTAAGGAACAGCTGTGAAGAGACACCCAATGTCCAAGGTAAGAGAAACCCAACTAAGATGGTAGGCATTGAGAGAGGACATCAGAAGGCAGACAGACTGAAACCACAATCACAGACATCTAGCCAATCTGATCACATGGGCCACAACTTGAAGAATTAGTGAAACTAAGCCATACCATGTGGATCACCCAACACGGATGGGTAATGGTGCAGAGGTCTGACAGAATGCTATCCGCTGGAGAAGGGAATGGCAAACCACTTCAGTATTCTTGCCTTGAGAACCCCATGAACAGTATGAAAAAGCAAAAAGATAGGACACTGAAAGATGAACTCCCCAGGTCTGTAAGGTGCCCAATATGCTACTGGAGATGAGTGGAGAAATGACTCCAGAAAGAATGAAGGGATGGAACCGAAACAAAAACAACACCCAATTGTGGATATGACTGGTGATAGAAACAAGGTCCGATGCTATAAAGAGCAATGTTGCATAGGAACCTGAAATGTAAGGTCCATGAATCAAGGCAAGTTGGAAGTGGTCAAAGAAGAGATGGCAAAAGTGAATGTTGACATTCTAGGAATCAACAAACTAAGATGGACTGGAATGTATGAATTTAACTCAGATGACTATTATATCTACTACTGTGGGAAGGAATCCCTTAGAAGAAATGGAGTAGCCATCATGGTCAGCAAAAGAGTCTGAAATGCAGTACCTGGATTCAATCTCAAAAACAATATACAGAAGAGAACATAAAATTTGAATAGCTTCATGAACTATTGCTATAAGTCATTAGCCTGCATATTTTTATAATGCCTGCATACTTATTGTAAACATCTAATAAATGAAGGGATATGCAATCATAATTATATGCAAGTAATATATTGTACATAATTTTTAATGTTGTTTTTAATTTAATTTATTTGGCTGCACTGGGTCTTAGTTGCAGCATGCAATCTCTGTTTCTTGGACCAGGGATCCAACCTGGGTCCCCTCCACTTGGTGCATGGAGTCTTAACCACTGGAGAAGCAGCGAAGTTTTTATGATTTTAAAATATCAGTTTGTTAAATCCAGTTGGAAACCAGTGACTGCATCCAATGAATGCAAGTGAATTTCTTCAAAACTATTCACTATCTCTTGTTTGCTAGTGGAGCATAAATTATGTAAATAAGCAGTTGGAAGTCTCTAAGACTTGGATTCAGTCTACCATATCAGTCCCACCCCACAGTGATTTTTCCCAGATAGCCTCTGGTCCAGTCAAAATTGTACTCACCACACCCTAATACACTGCAATACACAAACACATCACTCAAGTCTCAGGTGTTAGGTAGTTAGAATAGGGAAAAGGAGTCCAAAGTAGCGATAGATAGATATAGATATAGATATAGATAGATATATATAGATATATAGATATAGATATAGATAGATAGATAAACTGGAAAATTCTAAAAAAGATGGGAATACCAGACCACCTGACCCGCCTCTTGAGAAACCTATATGCAAGTCAGGAAGCAACAGTTAGACCTGGACATGAAACAACAGATTGGTTCCAAATAGGAAAAGAAGTACGTCAAGGCTGTATATTGTCACCCTGCTTATTTAACTTATGTGCAGAGTATATCTTGAGCAACCCTGGAGTGGAAGAAGTACAAGCTGGAATCAAGATTGCCGGGAGAAATATCAATAACCTCAGATATGCAGATAACACCACCCATATGGCAGAAAGTGAAGAGGAACTAAAAAGCCTCTTGATGAAAGTCAAAGAGGAGAGTGAAAAAGTTGGCTTAAAGCTCAACATTCAGAAAACGAAGATCATGGCATCCGGTCCCATCACTTCACAAGAAATAGATAGGGAAACAGTGGAAACAGTGTCAGATTTTATTTTGGGGAGCTCCAAAATCACTTCAAATGGTGACTGCAGCCATGAAATTAAAAGACATTTATTCCTTGGAAGGAAAGTTATGAACAGCCTAAATAGCATATTCAAAAGCAGAGAGATTACTTTGCCAATAAAAGTCCGTCTAGTCAAGGCTATGATTTTTCCTGTGGTCATGTATGGATGTGAAAATTGAACTGTGAAGAAAGATGAGTGACAAAGAATTGATGCTTTTGAACTATGGTGTTGGAGAAGACTCTTGAGGGTCCCTTTGGTCTGCAAGGAGATTCCACCAGTCCATCATTCTAAAGTAAATCAGTCCTGGGTGTTCTTTGGAAGGATTGATGCTGAAGCTGAAAATTCAGTACTTTGACCACCTCGTGCGAAGAGCTGACTCATTGGAAAAGACTCTGATGCTGGGAGGGATTGGGGGCAGGAGGAGAAGGGGACGACAGAGGATGAGATGGCTGGATGGCATCACCAACTCAATGAACATGGGTTTGAGTGAACTGCAGGAGTTGGTGATGGACAGGGAGGCTTGGTGTGCTGCAATTCAAGGGGTCACAAAGAATCAGACATGACTGACCGACTGAACTGAACTGAACTGTAAAGACAAGGAAAGGGAAAGCCTGCAAAAATAGAACAAAGGAAGGTCAAAGAAGAGTCCTAAGGACTTCAGGTAGAACAGCACTCCTGGCTGAGCCCAATTTGCATAGTGCAGGCCCAGGGGGTAAGAAAACATATGAAAGAAGGAGCCAAGAACTCTCTGTCTTTCTCTCTCTCCCGTGTGTGGACACGCACTGGAGGGCTCCTCCAGTCTCTCCTCTTCTTCGAGGATGGATCTCGCTGCAATCTTCTAAATAAAATAGAGCTGTAACACTGAGCTGTAACACTGATTTGCCTAAGAACTATAACATGGTCTGTTCGAGATCTGAGAGCTATAACATGGTCTGTCCAAGACCCAAGAGCTGTGACACGCCGAGGGGGCTTTAATGTTCATCACTCCAAATGTTTGTTGTGATGAAACAAAGCACCAAGGAGCATACACTCACCTGACACAGGGGTACAGATCTCACCCTACCTCTGAAAAGTTTTTGCTGAACAAAAACTCCAGGATTCTTGGCCTCCGGAGGAGAAGAATTCAATCTGGGGCCAGAGACGAGGCTTGATTGCTCAGAGCTTTTGTGTAATAATTTTTTATTAAAGTATAAAGGACATAGAGAAAGATTCTGACGTAGAGAACAGAAGGGGGCAGAAAGAGTACCCCTCTGCTAGTCTTCAGTTGGATGTTATATAGTCACTAGCAGTCTGTTAATGAAAGAAAGGAATATCTTAAAACTCAGAATGGCACCAGGCCCCTCATCTATAAGAATCATTTTAAGATAATCTTGGCACCAGATGATTCATCCCTGGCCATAAAATGATTGACTTGAATCTTGTAGAAGGGCAGATTACCATACAAATATTTTCATTTACATAGATTATGGGAAACCAATCTGAAACAAACACTGGTTTGTCAAGTAGGTTCTGAGCCATTAGGCGGAACCGACTTGAAGACAGAGTTTGGGGTAAATGCATAGTACCTTAATATAGCTTAAGACAAATACTTCCATAAGAAAAATGCATTGGTTAACTCAAGGTTCGAGAATAGTTAAGGTAAAACCAGGTGTCATTATGACAACACAGTAGTTTCATAGAAACCTCCTTTTAAATTTGAATAGAGAAGGAAAATCTATAGCTAGTTTGTTTCCTCCTGCCACTTAACAGAGATAAAAATGTCTGACACTTCCAGGCTATTTTCTCTGTTTGGAGACCCCTGGCCTTCCTGCCTGTTACCCTCTCAAACTTTCTCCAAATGACACCTACCCATCCTGTTCTTTTCTAGAAGTGGTAGGTGCTATGAGAACATGTTGTACATTCATGATTACAGTCTGCATGTTCTTCACAACTAAAAATGCTGTAGGTCTGTGATGAATTACATGCCTGAGAAGTGTTCCAACAAAGTAAACATAAGTATAAAATTAATCATAATAAAATAACTTTTCACTCTGTTTTCAGCAATTTTATCCCGCATCTTGTCACTGTTTCTTATTTGTTGGCTTGCCTTCTCCATTTTCTGCTCATCAAAATCATTATCTTAAGCTTGTTAGTATGTAAGGTCTTATTGTTACTTAGTGTGTTTCATTTCATTAATAGGTATCTCTGTGAAAGACACAGACTTCAGATAATTTAAATAATGAAGACAAGATTGTGCAGATGGGAAAAGACAGGACTCTAAGATACTTTGCTTCCTAAAGTGGTGTCGTTTCTCTCATACATGTTCCTTTCAACAAAAATGATGCCTTCTACCAGAGAAGTAGCATGCCCATGATGAGCCACTTAACCTCCCTGGTCCCCAATTTCCTCATCTGTCAGTAAGAATTATGAGTCCTGTGCTGACTATCTCATATGGTGCCTGCAAGAAGAAAGTAAGATAATGTATGTGAGAAATTTCTGAAGTGCTAATAAAAAATTAAAAGTGTCATTTTATTATCTCCATATGGAAGACAGTTGAAGAACACAGGGATTTAAAATACCAGATTTGATCTCCTACTACTTGTGTTACCCATGACAAATAGTGAAAGTTGTTTGGACCTAATGCTTTTTCCAACTATGACTCAAAAATATCAGCTAAATGATCACACAGGTCCCCACTATTCACTGAATCAAGGTTTGGTTTAAACTGATGTTTGATTCATGTTTTCCCAATTTCCAGTACCCTTTAAGATTTTGAAAGAAGTACCAGATTTGAAAAAAAAAAAAAAAAAAAAAAGCTATTAAGAATTCTTAGAAACAATTTCTAAGGGACAATGTCTTAAGATTTTGAGTAAGAAAAGCAGCTGTGCCTACATTATATTGCAGTCACCATGTTCGTGTGTTTTTCACTCCTTCTGCAGGGGGATCTTTCAGACCCAGGGATCAAACCCAGGTCTCTTGCACTGCAGGCAGATTCTTTACAGCCTAAGCCACTAGGGAAGCATACAGAAAGTTCCCAAATAGTGCCAGTGAAGAGTGGTGGAAACAAATTCCATTTTTAAAGACTGAGGTTGGCCATTAGTGTAGTGCCAGAATTGTGAGGATTTCACATTAACCAAAACATCAACAAAGCTGGATTTAGAAGTGCCCTCAAAGGTCCACCACACTCACAGAGCAAGCCTCAATGTTCCATGCTCCCTTGTAGATGCAACAGCTGAGCCATGAGCAGAAGTGGTAGGTAGGTCCTCCACTGAGTGGTGGCTGCTGTGAGGTGATTAGAGAATCTGCTCCCTGAGGCAAAGGACTCTGTCAGGACAAGACGGAAAGAGTTCAGAAGTCCTAGTGAAAATAATAAGACTTCATTTAAAATGGAGTCAGGAGGCCAAAGAGTCAGACACAACTGAGCAAATGAACTGAACTGAACCGAGGAGGCCCTAAAGAGGACTCTCATTAAGGTACAAACATGCAGCCTGCATAACCAAGCAGAAAGGACAAAAATAAGAAAGTATGTTTGTGTAGAATTCTTTGTGTAGAATTATCTTCTCAGGTTCTTGACCATGTTGGTAAGAATTTACTTTTTGATCTGCTACAAGGAGGACCTTTTTCACATGGGAATTTCATCTCCTACTTTTAAGAAAAGGAAGGAAGGGCCCTCCCTGCCCCAGCAATAGTGCACTAGCCACCTTTGCAGCCAAGGAAAACCTGCCCCAACCTGGAACTCATTCTCCTCCAGTGAACTTTTATCCAAAGCAACTCTCCTCAGGTTCCTCCTTAAACCTAGTAAGCATTGACCTTCTTTTTGTCTCTTTGTGAGATAGGAGATAGATGGGCCCCTGGGCTGATTAGCTGGAATTTGTCAGGCTGAGCAAATTGGAGCTTGTCTCTCTCTCATATTTCAATGAAAAATAGCAGGAGCAGAGAGGATCTGAGTCCTGCTGGAGTAAAAGACAAGATGACCATAGCTATAATTCTTGAGGTCAAGGAGACCTCCTTGAGTAAACACTTGCAGAAAGGTTTCTCAGGGGTGAGAAAGGGAAAGAATACTACCTTATACTGCTGCTGCTGCTGCTAAGTAGCTTCATTCATGTCCGACTCTGTGCCACCCCATAGACAGCAGCCCACCAGGCTCCCCCGTCCCTGGAATTCTCCAGGCAAGAACACTGGAGTGGGTTGCCATTTTCTTCTCCAATGCATGAAAATGAAAAGAGAAAGTGAAGTCGCTCAGTCGTGTCCGACACACTGTGTGCTGTTAATCTCCTAGAGACCTTCCCACTGGAATCCATCTTAGCTAAAAGATATGCATGCATATCAGAAGGGCCCTGGGTAAGATAAGATATGGGAAATGAAACAGGATGATTGGCAAAAGGAAAAAAAGACCCAGAANATGAAAAGAGAAAGTGAAGTCGCTCAGTCGTGTCCGACACACTGTGTGCTGTTAATCTCCTAGAGACCTTCCCACTGGAATCCATCTTAGCTAAAAGATATGCATGCATATCAGAAGGGCCCTGGGTAAGATAAGATATGGGAAATGAAACAGGATGATTGGCAAAAGGAAAAAAAGACCCAGAAGATGCTCACATATAAGGAATTTAAACCACCTTTTTAGGGCTCTTCATTAGAGGATGTACACTCTTGTCTGGGTGCGTAGTTCTGCTTGTCTTCTGTCTTAAATAAACTGCTTCTCTGTGTGTTCTCTCATATGTGCTGACTTCTTGTAAATTCTGTACCTATTTTACTCTTTCAGTCTTCTTGTAAAACTTGTTTTCAGAGAAGTCTAGAGCAAGGGATCTGCTTCTAGCCACCAGCTTCTGA
>SJYA01010988.1:0-13094 GCA_006410615.1 Neotragus moschatus
CCGAGCAGCAGCGGCGGCAGCAGCAGCAGCAGGGCCAGCGTAGCCATGGTGCGCGCCGGACCGGGCTGAGCAGCCGTGAGGCCCAGGCCCCTTTATAGCGGCGCCCAGAGCGGGAGCCGGGCGGGCGGGCGGGCGGGGGTCAGCGCCGCCCGACTCCGCGCCGCCAGAGCCGCGCCCCATCGATCGCGCGGGAAGGTCAGGGCCGCCCCCTCAGCTGTCGCCCCAGCAGCCTGCCCGCCCCTAGCGCCGCGGTGGCGCCCCTCGGCAGGCTGGCGCGGGTCGGGCGCCCGGGGACCAGTGGACCCCGGTGGGGGCGGCGGGCCTGGAGGGGACTCAGGCCGAGGCCACCGAAGCCGCAGACCGAGTGACATTTCCCGTCTTCGGACGCGGCACGGCGCGAGGAGCTGCGGGCAGGTTGGGGGTGGAGGGCTGCGGCCGAGCAAGACCAGGGTCTGGGGCGCCTGGGCCTTCGTGTGCGTTTCTGCAGGCAGGAGATCTGAGCCTACCTCGGTCGGCCTTTCTACAACGAGCACCTCTGAAATCCTGACACAGAAACTGCAAATCGAGTCAGTGGAGTTATAAAGCAGCAGCTCTTGTGTTAAACTTCATGTGCGTTCTAAAAGTAGTGCGCAGACTTTTTTAGAACAGTTTTAGGTTTACAGAAAAATCGAGCTGAAACTACGAATTCACACGCACACACACACACCCAGGCTCACCAACACGGGGCATTCATTTAGGGCATTTGTCACAAATGATGAACCAATTTTGTACAGTATTGCTAACTACATCCAGGATTTTCCGTTACTGATCATCTTGGTGTTACATATTCTATGGGCTTTGACAAATGTATAATAACACGAATCGACTAGTGTGGACGCTACCTCGCAGAGCTTTCCTGCGCTAAAAACCCCCTTAGTGCCACCTGCCTGTCCATCCCTCTGTCCCCAGAACCTCATCTTTTTACTCTCTCTGTTCAGTTCAGTTCAGTTCAGTCGCTCAGTCGTGTCTGACTCTGCGACCCCATGAATCACAGCACGCCAGGCCTCCCTGTCCATCACCAACTCCCAGAGTTCACTCAAATTCTTGTCCATCGAGTCAGTGATGCCATCCAGCCATCTCATCCTCTGTTGTCCCCTTCTCCTCCTGCCCCCAATACCTCCCAGCCATCAGAGTCTTTTCCAGTGAGTCAACTCTTCACATGAGGTGGCCAAAGTACTGGAGCTTCAGCTTTAGCATCAGTCCTTCCAATGAACACCCAGGACTGATTTCCTTCAGAATAGACTGGTTGAATCTGCTTGCAGCCCAAGGGACTCTTAAGAGTCTTTTTACCTTTTCAGGAATGTCCTGCGGTTGGAGTCATAGTGTGTGTGGCCTTTTCTCATTGGCTTCTTTCACGTACACAAATTTAAGTTTACTCCATGTCTTTTCATGGGCTGACAGTTCATTTCCTTTTAGTGCTGAATAATATTCCATTGTCTGATACACCACAGTTTATTTATACACTCACCTACTAAAAGACATCTTGAGTTGCTTTGGTTGCTTTCAGATTTTGGCAGTTGTGAGTAAAGCTGCTGTAAATATCTACACGCAGCTTTTTGTGTGGATGTAAGCTTTCAGCTCCTTTGGGTGAGCATCAAGGACCGTGATTGCCAGATTGCATGGTAGTAAGAGTATGTTTGGCTTTGCAGAAAGCCACCAAATGGTCTTCCAAAGTGGCTGCACCAGTTTCGCATTCCCACTGGGGTGTGGGTCGTGGTATCGCACTGTTTTCTGCATTTTCAAACAGCTGCTGTGGCCTCTTCTTGCACAAATCTGGCAGATTACAGCCAGCCCCTAAACTTCAGCAGCCTTGACCAATTAATCACACTCATGAGAACACTCAAAACCCTGAGTACGCATTCAGATTTTTTTAGCACCTCAAACACTTAAGTGACCAGGCAGATCTTCACAGGAAGGATCTTCCTATAAAAAAAAAAAAAAAAAATCAGCACGCAGGCATATTGACTTCTAAAAAATTAACATACAGGAAAAGATGAGTTATGACTTATGTCTGGATCGAGTGACTGCCACCATAATCGGGATACAGAAGGAGCCCATCGCCCCACAGAACGGCCTCCTGCTGCCCACAGAGAGGGTCCACTCTGTTACATGGCTTAGCGACTGAAAACCAGCAGCTTAGTGGGCAGCAGCTTAGGGCACGCCTGCTGGCCTACAGGATCCTGATCACAGTGGCCCCAGGTCCCAAGCAGCCGCTAGTGCAGAAGGACAGACAGGGTGAGGTGAGGCCTGCGCGGCAGAGCCGGGCGGGGCTGGAGAAGGAGGGGCAGGCAGCCTGCTGGTGCTCCTCTAGGGGAGTTTGTGGCCAGCTGCCCCCGTCACATCTGAACAGCCGTCCCGTCCCCCTCTGTGCCTGCTGCTGGCACTCTCTCCAGATGGCTCCTGGCCGGCATCCTCCACACCCACATGTAGCCGGCTCAGCATTCCACGCTGAAATGCAGCAGATAATGGGGACTGGCCTCTGATGGGAACTGGAGAGGCAAGCAGCGCCTGACTCAGGCCTGAGCTGGTTTGGACCCTACTTTGCAACAGAAGCTACATGACACCACGTGGGACCCACAGATCCCAGGGAGAGCCCCAAGGCCTCCTGGGACGTCAAGCCCAGCTAGGTCCTTGTTACAGGCACACAGAAAACAGCCAGGTTACGTGAATAGCTATTCAAAGCCTCAGAGCAGACATCATTCTGTGTGTGGGATCCTAATAATGGCTGGTTTCAGGGTCCAGGATTCTCTTTTTTTTTTTTTTTTGGCAGGCTTGGATCTTAGTTCCTGACCAGGGATCAAACCCAGGCCCTCAGCAGTGAGAACACAGAGTCCTTTGCACTGGTCCACCAGGGAGTTCCCAGGGTCCAAGATTGTGAGGAAGAAAAAGCAGCTTTATTTTTTCACGGTAGAACATAGGAGGGCACATATTCAAGGCCTAAGACTATATCTCACTATGACACAGTTTCATTCTCTGAATACTAAATCAACCAAAAATATTCTTTTGGGGGGTTTTAACTAAGATTTAAATGGGCTTCCCTGGTGACTCAAGCAGTACAGAGTCTGTCTACAATGTGAGAGATCCGGGTTCGATCCCTGGGTCAAGAAGGTCCTCTAGAGAAGGAAACGGCAACTCACTCCAGTGTTCTTGCCTGGAGAATTCCATAGACTGAGGAGCCTGGCAGGCTTCAGTCCGTGGGGCCGTGAAGAGTTACACGCGGCTGAGAGACTCACACTGCTGCTGTGAAGATTTAAACGGCAAGTTTAATGCGGTCTACTCCCAGCTCCACATCAGGAGTGTCACAGGAGGGCACTGGAGAGAATTCATTCTTTCAGATCTGTGACCTCTTCTTCCACAGAACTGCAGAAGCCAGTGGGCCTTAGGCTACATTAGGCTAAGGGCCTCAGGATATGAACTTGGGGCCCAAACTTGTTCAGTCGCTAAGTTATGTAATAGACTGTAACCTTTCTGTGGCTTTAATGAACGTCCTGTTTTACAGAGCAGAAAAAGAAAAATCACTTTACTCCTTACAGAGAATTAAAGGCATACAAAAGTAGACAAACTCCCAGGTACCATTGCTCAGCTTCAACAGTTTACAACCACTCTTACCCACCCCTACTGACTTTCTCTATTTTTTCAACTTAATTTTGGAGCAGATCTCAGAGCTTGTATCAGCTCACCTCTGAGGACTGCAGTATGTATCTCAAAAAGGCAACAACTGGATTGTCAGCTACCAGACAGAGATCGTCAGGGAGTCTGGCTGACCAACCAAGCTGAGTTATCTGAGTTATCACGCCTGAGCCAGGAAGGGCAGGGGCTGGGAACGGTCCAAGGGGGGTCGGGGGGAGGTCGTTACAGGTGCAGCTGCTGTAGGAAGGGCCTTTTAAGGCAGGAACCTGATGGGGACTGAGAAAGGCTATGAATAGTTCAGGACTGGTGAGCACGGGAGGACAACGCTCTTCACGTCAGTATGAGGAAACTCAGAACGTTTTCCTATTTCTTGCCTCCTGAGTAATTGGCAACATGATATATGGGAGGTGCCCCATATACGTAGGTATATACACATCTAGAGACACTGTGGACCAGCCGTCTACACGCACTTGGGTCCACAGCCGCGCCCTCAGTGCGCGCCATCCGCCTGGCTCTCGCCCCTCCTCCTGTCTTGGCTACAGTACCCCCGTTAATTCCCCATCACAATCACAGCACTTTTATGTCTTCATATCTGACAGATCAAATTCATTCACCTTGCTTTTCTTCAAGAGAATCTTAGCTATTTTTGACCTTCTGAGATCAGTTCAGTCATTCAGTCATGTCCAACTCTTTGAGACTGTATCAGCTGTCTGGGGCCATACCACCCTGAACGCGCCTGATCTCGGAAGCTAAGCAGGGTCGGGCCTGGTTAGTACTTGGATGGGAGACTGCAGGCACTGCAGCACGCCAGGCCTCCCTGTCCATCACCAGCTCCTGGAGCTTGCTCAGACTCATGTCCATTGAGTCAGTGATGCCCTCCAACCATCTCATCCTCTGTCATTCCCTTCTCCTCCTGCCTTCAATCTTTCCCAGCATCAGGGTCTTTTCCAATGAGTCAGTTCTTCGAGTCAGGTGGCCAAAGTATTGGAGCTTCTGCTTCAGCACCAGTGACTATTCAGAACTGATTTCCTTCAAGTTTGACTAGTTTGGTCTCCTTTGAGTCCAAGGGACTCTCAAGAGTCTTCTCCAACACCATAGTTCAAAAGTATCAATTCTTTTGACCTTCCGAATTTCCATATAAATTCCAAAATCTACTGGTCAAGGTTTACAAAAGACTATCAGGAGGACAGGATTAGTGAAATAGAAGATAGAATGATAGAAATAAATGAATCAGAAAAGACTATCAGGAGACTGATGAAAGAAACCTGCATGAAATCGTTGGGTCAGTTTTAGAACGACAAAACTCTTCCAGAAAATGTGACCAAAACAAATCCAGCAGCACTTTTTAAAGGATTATACACTAGGACCAAATGGAGATTTATCCCAGAAATGCAAGGGTGATTCAACAGAGAAGACTCAGTGTAGTGCATCACATTAATAGAGTGGAGAAATACATTTAATCATCTGAATGGATGCAGAGAAATGCACTTCATTAAATCAACACTCTTTCATGACAAAAAGACGTAATAAACCAGGGCCAGAGAGCTATTTCCTTAACATGATTAAGGCCTTATATGAAAAACACACAGCTGACATCACGTGCAATGATGAGGGACTGAAAACTCTCCCTGGAGCTCAGGAAAAAGACAAGAGCACCCACCTGTGTTGCTTCTATTCAAGAGCAATTAGGCAAGAAAATGAAAGAAAAGGCTTCCAAAATTGGAAAGAAGGACGTCCCTGGGGGTCCAGGGACAACCAAGCTCCAGTGCAGAGGGGCAGGTTCAGCTTCCGGCAAGGGAACTAGATCCCACAAGCCGCAACGAAGAGCTCGAATGCTGCAGTGGAAGATTCTGTGCGCCACAACTAAGGCCTGGCACAGCCACATTTTAAAAAATACAAAGAAGTGAAACTATTTCTTTTTGCAGATAGCATGATCTTATACACAGAGAACACTGGGGGAAAAACACAAACCCCAAAGCCTCTTAGAACTATAAACAAATTCAGCAAAGTTTCAGGATATAAGGTTGAAATGTAAGAATGAGTTACACTTCGACACAGTATCAATGAGCAATTCAAAAATGAAATTAAGGAAATAATTCATGGGGTGTCCCTGGGGGTCCAGTGGTTAAGAACCTGCCTGTCCATGCAGGGAACATGGGTTCAGTCTCCTGAGCCAGGAGGACTCCACAGGCCTCAGGGCAGGTACGCCCGAGTGCTACAGCTACTGAGGCTCGTGCACAACCTGGAGCCCGTGCTCTGCAGCAAAGAGCAGCCACCGCAGTGAGAAGCCACACAGCACGACCAGAGAGCAGCCCCTGCTCGTGACTGGAGACCCTCGCGCAGCAGCAGAGACCCCGTGCAGCCATGAAGAAAGAAGTCAACAAATTAAGTAATTCATTTGCAAGAGCATCAAAAAGAATGAAACTCTTAGTAATAAATTTTAACCAAGAAGGTAAAAGACTTGTATGCTGAAAAGCAAAAAACACTGCTGGACGAGATTGAAGAAGGCATAGTAAGTCCATCTAACATTCGTGGGGTGGAAGACCTAATATTGTTAAGATGCCTTTGCTTAGCAATGATCTTCAGATTCAATATGTTCCCTGCTGGATCCCCAATGACTTTGTTTTTAATAAATGGAAAATCCAACTCTAAAATTTGTATGGAATTGCAAGGAAATCCAAATAACCAAAACATTCTTGAAAAAGAAAAACAAAGTTGGCACAGTGGCTGATTCCAAAACTTGCTACAAAGTACGGAAATCAACATGTATGGTCCTGGCATTAAAGGCAGACATAGAGATCGGTGGGACAGAGCTGACAGGTCAGATATAAACCCATACATCTGCTACCAATTCATGTGCAAAACGAAAAGTATCTGGTGTGCCAGGCCTGAGCTGTGGCACACAGAATCTCTAGCGCAGCACTTGGGCTCTCAGCCGGGGCCCGTGGGATCTAGTTCCCTGAATGGGGATCCAACCCAGGCTCCCTGCCTTGGGCGTATGGAGTCTTATTCACTGTACGGCTGGAGAAGTCCCATCAACTGATTTTCAGTGAAGATGTCAGGACTATTTATTGGGGAAGGAAGAGTTTCTTCAATGGCATTGGAATAACCAAACGTCCACAAGCAACCCATAAAGCTGAACCCTTACCTCATACCACACACAAAAATTACCTCAAAACAAGTCAGAATCTAAATTACTTAATCTAAAATTATAAAACTGGAAACTCCCTGGTGGTCCAGTGATTAGGACTGTGCTTTCATTGCCAAGCTCCCAGGTCCAGTCTTAATCGGGGAAATAAGATCCCACAAGCCACAAGCATGACAGAAAAGAGAAGGAAAAAAAAACAGTCTTACAAAAAAATAAAATAAAACTCTTAGAAGGAAATACAGGGACACATCTTCATGGCCTTGGATTTGCAATGGTTTCCAAAGAAGTTGTACAAATGACCAAGAAGCACACGAAAGATGCCCTATGACTTCAGGGAAATGCTATTCAAAGGCACAGTTCCAGAGAATTACTGATGAAAGAAATCAAGACTACCTAAATAAATGGAGAGATGTACTATATTCATGAGTTGGANGCCTTGGATTTGCAATGGTTTCCAAAGAAGTTGTACAAATGACCAAGAAGCACACGAAAGATGCCCTATGACTTCAGGGAAATGCTATTCAAAGGCACAGTTCCAGAGAATTACTGATGAAAGAAATCAAGACTACCTAAATAAATGGAGAGATGTACTATATTCATGAGTTGGAAGACAATATTGTTAAGATGTCAATTTCCCCCCAATCAAATTCCCAGCAGGACTTTTTTGTAGATATGGACAAGCTGATTCCAATATTCATATACACAGGGACATCCCTGGTGGTCTACTGGCTAAGACTCTGAACCCCACGCGGGGAGCCTGGGTTCTATCCTTGGTTAGGGAGCTAGGTCCCATATGCCACAACTAAGACCATGTACATCCAAGTAAATAAATAAATATTTTAAAAGTAAAATTCATATATACAGACAAAGGGACTAGAATAGTCAAGACAATTACGTGAAGGGAAAAATCTGGAGGGCCCACACTGCATGATTTAATGACTTACTATAAAGTCACAAGAATCAAGACTGTACTATTGTTGAAAGGCATGTGGACAATGAAACTGAGTAGAGAGAGAAGAAATAGCCCCGCAGAAGTATGATCCAGTGCTTATGGACAAACGTTCAAAGGCAATTCCACGGAGAGAAAAGTCTTTTCAACAAGTGTTGCTGGGATAACTGGACATCCACAGGCAAGAAAAATTAATCAGTTAATCACGTCAGCTCATACCTTACACATAAAAAAAAAAAAAACCAAACCTCAAATACACTGTTAGGAGAGTGAAGAGACAATATTCCTCCACAGTCTGGGAGGAAATATTTTCAAATTTCGCATCTGACATTTCTCCCCATTTTTGTCTGCAAGACACGTCGTTGCGACTTTTTCTTATTGGTTTGTTTTGCTGCGCTGCATTCCAGTATTCTTGCCAGGGAAGCCCCATGGACAGAGCAGCCTAGCAGGGTACGGTCCACGGGGTCGCATGGGGTCACCGAGAGTGGGACAGGCCTGAGCAACTAACACACACACACACAGCACACACACAGCATGTATGACCTTAGCTCCCCAACCAGGAACCGAACCTGTGCCGCCTGCCGTGGGAGCATGGCGTCTCAACCACTGGACCCCCAGGGAAGTCCCACATTGTGATCTTGATGGCCATGTCCCCAAAGGTTAAGGACTCTGAGCACTTTCTCAGGTGCTTATGTGCCTACGGAACATGGCTAGGGTTAGGATACTCTCTCTTGTAAAGTGTCTGTTCAAGATATCTACCTTTGTTAAAATGGGTAGTCTTTCTTTTCTTGTTGACTTGACAGGTATCCTCACACATTCTGGATCCGCACCCTTTGAAGGGATAGGCTACCCACTCCAGTATTCTTGGGCTTCCTGGGTGGCTCAGATGGTAAAGTATCCACTTGCAATGTGAAGACCCGGGTTTGATCCCTGGGTTGGGAAGATCCCCTGGAAGAGGGCATGGTAACCCACTCCCCTATTCTAGTCTGGAGAATCCCATGGACAGAGGAGCCTGGCAGACTACAGTCCATATGGTCACAAAGAGTCGGACACACACAGCTTACTGCTTCCATATCACATTCTTTGCCCAATCTGGGCTGCCTTTTCACTCTTTTTGAACACACAAAAAATATTTTATATGCAGATTTCCAGCTTCTTAGCATCACATGCCTGTCTTTCCTTCTTTCTTTCTTTGGCTGTGACAGGTCTTAGTTGGAGCTTGGGGCTCGTGGGCTTCGTTGCCTCAAGGCATATGGGATCTGGTTCCCTGACCAGGGATCAAACCTGCCTCCCTGAGCTGGAAGCCAGATTCTTAGCCACTGGACCACCACAGGAAGTCCCCGGGCTGCCTTTTCCCCCTTAATGGTGGCAGATGTCTGAGGTCCAGGAGGGAGAATCAACGCTGATCAGAGGCTGGAGACTGGCCTCACTGCTTGGCACCCGACCCAAGATCACAGAGCCAGCCCTGCCCTGGATTTTCGTCTTGTGAGAGAAGCCGCTAGGATTGTGAGTTCTCTTGCTGCAGGCTTCAGGAGGGGCAGGAGCCTGCCCGTCCCCGTCCTGACCCACATGAGCGGACTGAGGTGTCGGGTGCGATGCCCAACTACCGTGCCCTGCCCACGCATGTCCTCTGTCGGGCCTCCTGCGATTGTGCCCCTGGTGAGCACCATCATGGTGTGTCTCTTCAGGGCCTTTGTCCCCTCTTTCTCACACACAGGGAGCTCGTCTGCAGGGCACGCAGCTTGGGAGGGTTCTCCTTCGGGGCTTCTTTTCTCTGTGAGAAGGACATGACTCAGGTAAGATGCGCCTAGTGAGTGCGAAGAACTTGGGTGACCGCTAAGCTCCCGGTGGCCTTGGCTCCTGTTACAGCCTCTAGGCTTTGTGGGGTGAGCTCATTTTCCAGGCTCAGATGGGCACACAGCTTGCTCAGGGTGATGGAGCCAGGATCAGGGCTGCGCACCCAACGTGAAGGGGCAGGCAGTGGCTGTACGTTGGAGAGTGACTGAGTGTGGTCCAGGCTGGTGGAGAGGCTGCTCTGAGGAGTTAGGTGCAGGGACTCAGGTTGGGGTCTGCAATCATTGCAGGGGGAGATGAAGGGGCCAGAGAGGCCGGGTCAGGTGGGGGTGTAGAGAGAGGAGTGTGACTGGAGGGAAGGAGAGGGAGCCTGGACTGGGGCATGCCAGCGTCTGGTGGAAGCAGCCTAGAAAGGATGGCCCCCATGCAGCGCCATCTCTGCCTCGGGGGTCTGCAGAAGCGTCTCTGGAGGGGGACGCCCAGCCTGGGCCAATGCAGGGTTGCGGGGGTCTCTGAGGCTGGACCTGGTGCTGCTGGCATGGGTGCCCGCAAGTCTCGAGGGATGGTTGGGCCGCCCTTTCATCCCGTGGGTTTCTCTGGGCGCCGAGAAACCCACGTCGTCCCGCAACCCTGCGTGGCAGAGAGCGATGCTGGACCCTCCCAGGCCAATCACATCTCTTCACTGGGCCGGCGCTGGGCTGTGGCGTTTGTCCATCTGCCCGGCCCTAGGGGCGAAGTCCAAGATGGGCCAAAACTGGGTGCAGCTTCGAGCGCCCTGGGGTCCGCGGAGCCGGGCGGCCGGGGCGGGACTAAGGCCGGGCTGGGCGGGCCTAGGGGCGGGGCTCCGGCGGGCGGCCGGGACTGTCCGTGGTGCTGAGCGCCCGGCGGGGCGCGCGGGCCGGGCGCCATGGGGAACCGCAGCGCCGCAGACGCGGACGGGCTGCTGGCGGAGCGCGCGCCCGGCACGGGCGTCGGCGCCGGGGGCCCCGGGGCGGCGGCGGCGCTGGTGGGGGGCGTGCTGCTCATCGGCGCGGTGCTCGCGGGGAACTCGCTCGTGTGCATGAGCGTGGCGGCCGAGCGGTCCCTGCAGACACCCACCAACTACTTCATCGTGAGTCTGGCGGCCGCCGACCTGCTCCTCGCCCTGCTGGTATTGCCTCTCTTCGTCTACTCCGAGGTGAGCCCGCGTCGCCCCCGCACGCGCATCCTCGCCTGTTCCGGGTCCCCTGTCCCGCCACACGGAGGACCGAGCCCGACCCCGCCACTTGGCTTCTCAGGATCCTGGAGCTGGGCGCTGTGCAAGTCCCAGGACGACCAGAGCCGGGTCCCCTCTGAACCTCGCTCCCCTCCCCCATCCCGCTGTCCGTCTGTCCGCTTCGCGATCCCTCCTCCCTCCCGCTCTGTCCCTCTCTCTGCTTCGCCTTCTATGTCTGTTACCCAAGAGATGCTTCTGTTCTTCAAGCACAGACCGCAGTAACAGGCGGTTTCGGCAGTTCAGACCCCCACGCAGCCCCCTTCGCTGGGTTCCAGTCCCTCCAGGGGGAGCCAGCTGGATAGACTGGCAGAAGCAGGCTTACCCTACACCGGCTCCCCTGGGGCAGAGACACAGAGGTCACAGCCACACAGAACCACGCGTGCACACATGAGCACGACGCGGGCAGGGCTCCCTCACCCCTGCGTGGACGTGGCTCACAGCAGGAGGGACCCTCAGCTTCCGGGAGGCGCAGGGCAGTGAGCCTGGCTGGAGGAAGGGGACGCCCACCCGGGCTGGGGAAGGGCCTTTGCCAGAACCTGGGTCCAGGACCCGCCACACCCAGGTCAGGTCCTGGCCCTCGGGTGGGTCCCCCTTGGTGCCAGCCATATCCACTCTGCAGTTTGGGCAGAGAAAAGCTGCTTAGGCTGGGTTGGGGATGCGGTGTCCCAGGCTGTGGGGGGAGGGGAGGCATGGTTTTCTAAGGTGGAGTCCAGGCAGGGCTGGGCAGAGAGGCCAGCAGGACAGGAACGGGCATGACCTACTGCCCCCCCACCTGAGCTGTAGACAGACGTCACAGTGACGGCTCTTAAGCTCCTAATCGTCCCAAATCAGCAGGAGGCGATTTAGAAGGGGCGGGTGTCTGCTCCTTTGCCCTTGGTGGGGGCGCTGGGCACAGGGCCGAGGCTGCTGCTTCCGTAACAGTGACTGGATGCTACTGTTGCCCTCACTTCAGGCGTGCGGGACGAGTGGGATGACCTGTCCAGAGTCCCAGAGAGTTTCAGCAGGCAGGCCAGCCGCGCGGTCTGCTGGAGACGGGGGTGGGTGCTGGGCTCACGCTCTAGGGCACCAAGGTCCCCACCGCAGGGAGGGGCCCCGCGCACCCTGAGCGTCAGGGATCACAGCCCGCCGTTGCCTGCGCCCCCAAACCCCGCTCCAGTCCGAAGGCGTTTCCCAGTTCTAACAGGAAGGATGGGAGGTCTCTTGGCGCCCGGCCTGAGGGGAGGGGAGGACCGCCCTGCTTCCCCGGGAGCGACTCCTCCGTTATTCAGCCCCCTCGCCGCCCGCAGCAGCGGGGGTCAGGACGACCTCTCGGGGGCGGGGCGGGGGAAGGTCAGCCTCCCGCGACCACTGTTGCTGCGGCTCCTCCCCGTGCCCAGGTGCAGGGCGGAGTGTGGCCGCTGAGCCCCGGCCTCTGCGACGCACTCATGGCCATGGACGTCATGCTGTGCACGGCCTCCATATTCAACCTGTGTGCCATCAGCGTGGACAGGTAGGCCGCCCCGCCGCCCTCCCCGCGCTCCTCGCGGGCTCGTGGCCCTGGGACCCCGTCGGGCCGCTCCGCCCCCCCGCCCTCCCCGCGGGCTCGTGGCCCTGGGCGCGCCCCGTCGGGCCGCCCCGCCCCGCCGCCCTCACCGCGTTCCCCGCGGGTTCGTGGCCGTGGCCCGTCGGGCCGCCCCGCCCCGCCGCGCTCCCCGCGGGTTCGTGGCCGTGGGCGCGCCCCGTCGGGCCGCCCCGCCCCGCCGCCCNCCGCCCTCCCCGCGGGCTCGTGGCCCCGGGCGCGCCCCGTCGGGCCGCCCCGCCCCGCCGCCCTCACCGCGTTCCCCGCGGGTTCGTGGCCGTGGCCCGTCGGGCCGCCCCGCCCCGCCGCGCTCCCCGCGGGTTCGTGGCCGTGGGCGCGCCCCGTCGGGCCGCCCCGCCCCGCCGCCCTCACCGCGCTCCCCGCAGGTTCGTGGCCGTGGCCGTGCCCTTGCGCTACAACCGCCAGAGCCGCGGCGGCCGGCAGCTGCTGCTCATCGGCGCCACGTGGCTGCTGTCGGCGGCGGTGGCGGCGCCCGTGCTGTGCGGCCTCAACGACGCGCGCGGCCGCGACCCCTCCGTGTGCCGCCTGGAGGACCGCGACTACGTGGTCTACTCGTCCGTGTGCTCCTTCTTCGTGCCCTGCCCGCTCATGCTGCTGCTCTACTGGGCCACGTTCCGCGGCCTGCGGCGCTGGGAGGCAGCCCGCCGCGCCAAGCTGCACGGCCGCGCGCCCCGCAGGCCCAGCGGACCCGGCCCGCCAG
>SJYA01010989.1:0-12686 GCA_006410615.1 Neotragus moschatus
CTATGTCTTTTTCTGCTTTTCAAAGCTATTTTTAGCCACTAAAGAGCACATGCTTGTTTACTGACAGTAATTCAGTGTACATAAAATGACTAAATTCTACTACTCTTGCCAGTTGTAACAGCAGAATGTGTTGAATAATGTTGATTCCAATTGTGAATGCATTGATGCATATTTTAATAGGATTGGCTTACCTGTAAATAAAATGTTGCTGTGAAGCTATGAAGCTCGCTCAGTTGTGTCCGACTCTTTGCGACCCCATGGACTGTAGCCTACCATGCTCCTCTATCCATGGGATTTTCCAGGCAAGAATACTGGAGTGCCATTACTGAAGGCAAAAGAACATTAGTAACCCAAGCTTCCTGCATTGCAGGCAGATTCTTTACCATCTGAGTCACCAGGGAAGCCCAAAGAATATAAAACAGTATCAGAGTCTGGGCTTCCCAGGTGGTGCTAGTGGTAAGGAACCTACCTGCCAATTCAGGAGACCTAAGAGATGTGGGTCTGGTCCCTTGGTTGGGAAGATCCTAAAGATCCTGGAGAAGGGAATGGCAAACCATTCCAGTATTCTTGGCTGGAGAATCCCATGGACAGAGGAGCCTGGTGGGCTACAGTCCATGGGGTTGCAAAGAGTCGGACATGACCGAAGCGACTTAACACACAATATCAAAGTTAAAGCATATAATTATTTGGGCATTTGGGGGAAGTTTTCTTTTTAATTTTTCATATTCAGATATAGTTTATTNTGGAGAATCCCATGGACAGAGGAGCCTGGTGGGCTACAGTCCATGGGGTTGCAAAGAGTCGGACATGACCGAAGCGACTTAACACACAATATCAAAGTTAAAGCATATAATTATTTGGGCATTTGGGGGAAGTTTTCTTTTTAATTTTTCATATTCAGATATAGTTTATTATCAATGTTATGTTAGTTCAGGTATACAGTAAAGCAGCTCAGGTATACATCTACATATATCCGTCTGTTTCAGATTTGTTCCCCATATAGATAATCACAGAATATTGAGTTGAGTTCCCTGTGCTATACAGTAGGTCCTTGTTATCTCTTTTATATATAGTAGTATATACGTATGTTAATTTCAAGCTCCTAATTTATCCCTCCCCTGCATGCCTTGCCCATTTGGGAACCACTAGTTTATTTCCAAAATCTGTGGAAAATCCCATGAACAGAGGAGCCTGGTAGGCTACAGTTCACAGGGTTGCAAAGAATCAGACAATTTAGCAACTAAACAAGAAAAACAATTACAATCTTATTTACTCCTAAATGATATTTTTAGAGGAAATAAGAAGCTATAGTTTGGTTAGAAGCTATAGAGGTGATAAATAGATGATAGATAGACATGATAAATAGGTGATAGACAGACATGATGAATAGATGATAGATAGACATGATGAATAGATGATAGATAGACATGATGAATAGAGGATAGATAGACGTGATAAATAGATGATAGATAGACATGATGAATAGATGCTAGGCAGAAACAGAGGAGGAGGAGAGAGTGAGGGCAGGGTGTGGGGACAGGAAGAGAGAACTGGCAACCCCAAGGTTTGGCTGTGCTGTAAGCTACAGAGAACAGTATGTCAGTGAACTGTAAAGCTCCTGTATTCGCAGTTTAAGTAGTAAACTAACTTTGTAGTTGTTTCCACCTCTTTTGCTGTATTTCCTTAGACACACATTTTTAGGCTACAATGGACTTAGTAATGGACGAAATCCCATTTCAGCTCACACCTGCCACCAGCCTGAAGCACCAGCCCACGCACACGTTGACAGCCGTCGACTTCCCCTCCTCTGACTGCACCTTGGTGTACACCTGCCATCTGGCGTTCTTCCTCTCAGGTGGACCTGAGCATAGCACATGTAAAGCAGACGTGAAATGGACAGGGAAGGCCCCTGTCTATAAAAGTAAGTCCCTGGTGAGAAGTGAGAGTGGGTCCCTGCAGAGCAGGTGAGTGTCAGTTGCCCACCAGGCTCATGTCCAGGTGGAAGACCCCCAAGTAGCAACCTCTTAGAGGCGCTGTCCGTCACCCCATCCCAGCTCAAATCCGTGCTTGCTGTGTGTGAGCTGTGTGTGTGAATATGTGTGCAGTCTGTTGGGGGCAGAGGCGGCACAGGATAACGAGAGGTGCAGATCTCATTAGTTGCAAGTCACATTTTAAGTCAAAGAGAAGCCCACTAGGAGTTAAAAAGACAATAAAGTGCAGTGTGTCTTTAGAAAATGTGTTTTATAATAAAAATGAGCAAATACCACCAGTGTTGGTGAATATATAACGTAGGTCTGTTACTTTTGAGACCACAGCTGTTTAGTGAGTGGTAGGATATAAGTTTATGTGTCCCTGCCATTGGTTCTGCTTTTTAAACTTACAAACATAATGAATACCAGCTTGATGCACTAATGACTCACAAAGTTGTGTATTTTCAAATAAAAGGAGCACCAAGTCAGAGCTGACAGCATGACATCTTCAGCTTCACCACCAACCACACTTAGACCTGATAGCTAAGCAGCAGAAACAGACATGACAGAGTGCGACACAGTCTGTGCCTTTAGCGGTAGCTTCTTGAAGCTTCTTTTAGTTCTCACTTTTGAAAGAAACAATTCTCCTTCTGTGAGTTAGAATTCCCCAGGAAACACATCTATGCCCTCAAGATTCCCCCCTGAAACCCACTTCTGCCCTCAGAATTCCAACAGACACCATCTTTCTACCCCTCAGGATCCCTGGGAAACCAGTATGGCCCATGGGGAAGCCTCGGATACAGTTTTCACCTGGTGGGAAATTACCGAGAGACCACCAAGTGCCCCTGGGGAATCCGCAGGACATCACATTCCTCTGGTGGGGAATCCCTGGGAAACCATGTCCTCCTGGTGGGGAAAGCCTTAGAAAAAAACCTTCTGCCCTCAGAGTTCCTCAGGACATCCCCTTCTGTCAGTGGAGAATCCCCCAGACACCATGTTCTGCCCTCAGTAACACTGGGAAATCCCCTTCTGTAAGTGGGGAATCCCCTGGACACCACCTTCTGTCATCAGAATATCCCAGGAAATCCCCTTCTATCAGTGGAGAATCCCCTGGACACCACCTTGTGTCCTCAGAATATCCTGAAAAACCACCTTCTGCTAGTGGAGAATGCCTTGAACACAACCTTCTGTCCTTAGAATATTCCAGGAAATCACCTTCTCTCAGGGCAATCCCCTGGACACCAACTACTGTCTTCAGATTATACAGGGAAATCCCTTTCTGTCCGTGGGGAATTCCCCAACACCACATTCTGCCCTCAGAATGTCCCAGGAATTTCCCTTCTGTCAGTGGGGAATCCCCTGGATACCAAATTCTCTCCTCAGAATTTCCCAGGAACTCCCTTCTGTCAGTGGGAAATCCCACAGACACCATATTCTGATCACAAAATATCCCAGGAAACCCCTTTAGTCAGTGAGGAATCCTCCAAACACCAGCTTCTGCCCTCAGTAACCCTGGGAAGTCCCGTTCTATCAGTGTGGAATCCCCTGAACACCACCATCATTCCTCAGAATATCCCCAGAAACCCTCTTCTGTCAGTGGGGAATGCCCTGGACATCACATTCTGTCCTCCGTAACCCTGGGAAATCCCCTTCTATCAAGGGGAATCCCCTGGATACCACCTTCTGTCCTCAGAAGATCCCAGGAAACCCCCTTCAGTTGTTGGGGAATCCACCGCACTATACCTTCTGCCTTCAGAACTTACCAGGAAATTCCCTTCTGTCAGTGGGGAGTCCTCTGGACACCATCTTCTCTGCTCAGATTCCCAAGGAAATCACTTCTGTCAGTGGGGTCCCCCGGACACCACCTTCTGTCCTAAGAATATCAGGCAAATTTATTTCTGTTAGTGGGGAGTCCCATGGACAGCAAATGCTGACCAGAGAATGTCCCGGGAAACTCCCATGTATCGGTGGAAAATCCCCCGGGCACCATATTCTGACAACAAGGTATCCCAGGAAATCCTCTTCTGTCAGTGGGGAATCCACTGAATACCACCTTCTATCCTCAGAATATCCCAGGAAATCACCTTCTCTCAGGGGGCAATACTCTGGACAGCACAATGTCTTTAGATTATCCTGGGAAATTCCCATCTGTCCATAGGGAATCCCCTGAACACAACATTCTGCCCTCTGAATGCCCCAGGAAACCCGATTCTGTCAATGGGGAGTCCCGTGGACATCAAATTCTGACCAGAGAATGTCCTGGGAAATCCCATCCTGTCAGTGGGAAGTCCCACAGACACCATGTTCCGACAACAAAATATCCCAGGAAACTCCTTTCTGTCAGTGGAGAATCCCCTAGACACCACCTTCTGTCCTCAGAATATCCCTGGAAACCTCCTTCAGTTGATAGAGAATCTACCAGACACTAACTTCTGCCCTCAGAATTTCCCAGAAAATTCCCATCTATCAGTGGGGAGTCCCCGGGACACCATCTTCTCTGCTCAGATTCCCAAGGAGTCCCTTCTGTCAGTGGGGAATCCCCTGGACACCAACATCTGTCCTCAGAATATCCCAGGAGCTCCCTTCTGTCAGTGAGAAATCCCTAGAAACCCTATTCTGACCACAAAATATCCCAGGAAAGCCGCTTCTATCAGTGGGGAATCCCCTGGGCACCACCTTCTGTCTTCAGATTATCCCGGGAAATCCCCTTCTGACAGTGGAGAATCCCCTAGACACCACCTTATGTCCTCAGAATATCTCTGGAAACCCCCTTCAGTTGATGAGGAATCCACCGGACACTACCTTCTTCCCTCAGAATTTCCCAGGAAATTCCCTTCTGTTAGTGGGGAGTCCCCTGGACACCATCTTCTCTGCTCAAATTCCCAAGGAAATCACTTCTGTAAGTGGGAATCCCCCGGACACCACCTTCTGTCCTCAGAATATCCCTGAAATCCAATTCTGTCAGTGGGGAATTCCCTGGACATCATCTTTTGTCCTCCGTAACCCTGGGAAATACACTTCTTTCATGGGGAATCCCCGGACATCACCTTCTGTTATCAGAATATCCCAGGAAACCCCCTTCAATCAGTGGGGAATCCCCAGGACACCGCCTTCTGTCCTCAGAAAATCCCAGGAAATTCTTCTGTAGTGGGGAATCTCCTGGAGAGCACCTTCTATCCTCAGAATATCCTGGGAAATCCCCTTCTCTCAGGGGGCAATCCCCTGGACACCACCTACTGTCTTCAGATTATCCCAGGAAATCCCCTTCTGTCCATGGGGAATCCCCTGGACACCACATTCTGCCCTCTTAATGTCCCATTAAACCCCGTTCTGTCAATGGGGAGTCCCATGGACATCAAATTCTCACCAGAGAATGTCCCGGGAAACCGCCTTCCATCAGTGGAGAATCCCCTGGACAACACCTTCTGTCCTCAGAATATCCCAGGAAACCCCCTTCCATTGATGGGGAATCCACTGGACACTACCTTCTGCCCTCATTATTTCCCAGGAAATTCCCTTCTGTCAGTGGGGAGCCCACTGGACACCATCTTCTCTGCTCAAATACCCAAGGAAATCACTTCTGTCACTGGAAAATCCCCTGGACACCAACTTCTGACCTCAGAATATCATGGAAATCCCCTTCTGTCCATGGGGAATCCCCCGGACACCACATTCTGCCCTCATTGTCCCAGGAAACCCCATTCTGTCAATGGAGAGTCCACCGGACACCAAATTCTGACCAAAAAATGTTCTGGGAAACTCCCTTCTGTCAGTGGGGAATCACCTAGACACCAACTCTGTCCTCAGAATATCCCAGGAACTCCCTTCTGTCAGTGGGAAATCCCCCAGACACCGTATTCTGACCATGAAATATCCCAGGAAACCCCCTTCTGTCAGAGCGGAATCCCCCAGACACCACCTACTATCTTCAGATTATCCCCGGAAATCCCCTACTGTCAGGGGAGAATCCCCTGGACACCACGTTCTGTCTTCAGATTATTCTGGGAAATCCCCTTCTGTCAATGGAGAATCGCCTAGACACCAACTTCTGTTCTCAGAATATCCCAGTAAACCCCCTTCTGTTGACATTGAATCCCCAGGAAATTATCTTCTGCCTGAAGAATTTCCCAGGAACTCCCTTCTGTCAGTGGGAAATCCCCCGGGACAACATTTTCTGCCCTCAGGAAACCAGGGAATTCCCCTTCTCTCAGTGGGGAATCCCCTGGACACCACCTTCTGTCCTCAGAATATCTCAGGAAACCCTCTTCTGTCAGTGGGGAAATCTCCAGAAACCATCTTCTGCCCTCAGTAAACCTGGGAAATCCTCTTCTTTCAGTGGGGAATCCCCCTGACATCACCTTCTGTCCTCAGAATATCCCAGGAAAACACCTTCAGTCAGTGTGGAATTCCCTGGAAATCACCTTCTGTCCTCAGAATATCCCGGGAAACTCTCTTCTNTCTGTCCTCACATTATCCTGGGAAACTCTTCTGTCAGTGGGGAATCTCCTGGAAAGCACCTTCTTTCCTCAGAATATCCCAGGAAATCCCTTTCTCTCAGGGGTCAATCCCCAGGACACATCCTTCAGTCCTCAGAGTATCCCAGGGAGCCCACTTCAGTTGATGGGGAATCTGTCGGAAACTACCTTCTGACCTCAGAATTTCCCAGGAACTCCCTTCTGTCAGTGGGAAATCCCCCCGGACAACATTTTCTGCCCTCAGGAAACCAGGGAATTCCCCTTCTCTCAGTGGGGAATCCCCTGGACACCACCTTCTGTCCTCAGAATATCTCAGGAAACCCTCTTCTGTCAGTGGGGAAATCTCCAGAAACCATCTTCTGCCCTCAGTAAACCTGGGAAATCCTCTTCTTTCAGTGGGGAATCCCCCTGACATCACCTTCTGTCCTCAGAATATCCCAGGAAAACACCTTCAGTCAGTGTGGAATTCCCTGGAAATCACCTTCTGTCCTCAGAATATCCCGGGAAACTCTCTTCTGTCACTGCGGAATCCCCCGGACACCATCTTCTGGCTTCAGATTATCCCTGGAAATCCCCTTCTGTCAGTGGAGAATCCCGTGGACACCACCTTCTGTCCTCAGAATATCCCAGGAAACCCTCTTCTGTTAGTGGAGAATCCCCTGGACACTACCTTCTGTCCTCAGAATATCCTGGGAAACCCCCTTTTGTCAGTGGGGACTCTCCAGGACACCACCTTCAGTCCTCAGAATATCCCAGGAAACCTCCTTCAGTTGATGGGGAATCCACCAGACACTACGTTCTGCCCTCAGATTTTCCCAGGAAATTCCCTTCTGTCAGTGGGGAGTCCTCTGGACACCATCTTCTCTGCTCAGATCCCCAAGGAAATAACTTCTGTCAGTGGGGAGTCCCGTGGACACCACCGTCTATCCTCAGAATATCCCGGGAAACCCCCTTCTGTTGATGGGGAATCCCCTGGAAACTACTTTTGCCCTCAGTATTTCCCAGGAAACCTACTTCTGTCAGTGGGGAGTCCCCTGGACACCATCTTCTCTGTTCAGATTCCCAAGTAATTCCTTTCTGTCAATGGGGAATCCCCAGACATTTCTGACCACAGAATATCCCGGGAAACCCCCTTCTGTCAGTGGAGAATCTCCCAGACACCACCTTCTATCCTCAGAATATCCCAGGAAATGCCCTTCTATCGGTGGGTAATCTCCTGGACACCACCTTCTGACCCGAGAATATCCCGGGAAACTCCCTTCTGTCAGTGGGGAATCCCCCGAACACCACCTTCTGTCCTCAGAATATCCTGAGAAACCCCCTTCTGTCAGTGGGGAATCCCCTGGACACCACCTTCTGTCCTCTGAATATCCTGAGAAACCTCCTTTTGTCAATGGGGAACCCCGTGAACACCACCATCTGCTGGTCAGGAACCCATCACAAACTGCCTTATTGGTCAGGAATCCCTGGAAACCATCTTTCCTGGAGAATATCCCTGACAGCCCCTTCTACTCCTCAGGAATTCCCAGGAATCCTCATTCTGCCCCTCAGAAATGCCCCCTTGGAACCCCCTTCTTACACTCAGAATCCTCTGTAAACCCCTTTTTCTCTGTGGGGAATCCCCTGGAAACCACCGTCTATCGATTGGGAATTCCTCAGTAACCCTCTTCTGCCCCTCAGGAGTCCCCATAAACCCCTTTCTCTCTGTCAGGATTTCTTGAGGATCCTCCGACTCTGTTAGAATTCCCCAGAAACAACCCTCTGTGTGTCTGAATACCCTCAAAAATCTCTCTGTGGAATTCCCATTNGAAACCACCGTCTATCGATCGGGAATTCCTCAGTAACCCTCTTCTGCCCCTCAGGAGTCCCCATAAACCCCTTTCTCTCTGTCAGGATTTCTTGAGGATCCTCCGACTCTGTTAGAATTCCCCAGAAACAACCCTCTGTGTGTCTGAATACCCTCAAAAATCTCTCTGTGGAATTCCCATTAAGCATTATATACTTACATTTCTCTTTGCCCTTTCTCACAGAAATAGTTGAACATATATTTTTAAAAAGTGATAATTTATAGTTTGATACAAAACTATGAAAGAGAAGAGATTATGAGTTAAATCTAAGTTGCTTTTAATGTTTTGCAGGGGAAGTATTTTGATGTTGTTCACTACTACCTCAGGAGTTCATTGATCATGTGGGGATAGTAATTTTGTAAATTACTTTTCCCTTGTGGGTAGGAGATCCCACAAATGAATGAGAAAGGATATATACACCCTTCTTTAGAAGGCTCTCTATTGTAACACACTGAATTCACAAGTTATATCCAAATTGATTTCCACTAAGAAACTCAGATTTCCCTCAAACCTGAGGATATTCTACTGTGAATGTATGGGTTTAAAGTGGGGATGTATAAGATATTTTGTGCATTCAAGAAATCTGGAGAAATAAACATTGCTTCAGTTTGACATTTTTTTCAAACTTATTAAAAATGTTTTTTGAAAGTCATAATTTGTGTTTTTTTACTTGTAGGTAAAGGAAAGAGAGAAGTTTATGAAACAGTTACTAAAACTCCAGGTTTGTATATCAGAACAGTTACAGATTTAAATCAAATAAGGTGATCTGTTCTCCACTATGCTCTGTGCAACCAAATAAACAAATTTCTGATTCCTTTATTCCATGAAAAAGTTAATGTTTCAGTTATTTAAAACGCCAAGCCCACACATGTTCCTGTTTCTCTTATAACTGTGTTTTAATAATGGAATAAGAATGCTTTACTTAAAAGGAAAACCTCTGTCTTTGTCCCACACTGTTTTATTAAAAGGTGCCTTGGACACTTTGCAGGCAGAAGTGGACATCAGATGTTGACCCAGAATGTGGTATACTGGAGAGCCTATAAACAGGGTTATGTGTCTTTCCTCCGCATGAGAAAGCTACAGTAAACAACATATCATGACACCATCAGCTTTCCATTCCAACAGTTCAGATGTTTTGCTATACCCTTCCCCAAGTATCTCCAGCATCAGACATCCTCTGCCTCCAATACCTTAATTCTCATTTTCTGTTGTGTGTGATACCTTGCTTAATGCACACTGTAGCAAACGGGAAAGGTGTAGGTTTATTTCCTAATGAAGATGTTCAAATCACCTTGCCTGTTGTATCTGTTAAAAATTTACAGAATATTTAAACAAGACAATGTATCCCCAAATTATAATGTAAGCCAAACTTAAAAAAAAATAGAACAGAAAACACTTAGATAAGTTGCATTTTCTGGTGTTTACTTTATTCAGGTGTTCACACTGGTTTCTTAGACATAAACTCTGTTCCAGGATCAAATGCAGAGAGAGAATATGAAATAATATAGTTCAGTCACAGTTGCTGGGTTTTGCATTTAATTCTTAGATGAGGCAAAAAGTTCCAACATGGTTAAAGGAATTCATGAATTGTACACTATGAAGTACCTACTTTAAAATTTTAAAATTAAGACCTACTGTAAACTTTTTTCTGGACTATTCTATGTAAATGTTATTTAAAAATCAAACACAGAAATCAGTGCTCTATCCAGGCAACATTTTCTTCGATGGAAGGAAATACAATGGGTGGTAGTGTGTTTGTTTTGTTTTGTTTGCTGGTTTTGTCATGGGCAGTGAAAAGTCTGCAGGCTCTTTTTTAAAATTGATTTTTAACTGAAGGATAATTGCTTTGGTTTCTACCAAATATCAATATGAATCAGCCACAGAGCTGCAGACTATACCTCAGTGTGCCCATCCTCTCTGAAGGGAAGCCCTGATGAAATGGGCTTCTGTGTTTAGGGGCATAGTCTCACACCTCCACTGTGGTGGTTACCATATGTTGCAAACCACCAGCAACAGGTCAGAGGACAGGGACCCAAAAAGATCCTCCATGTCCCAGTGGTCACAGCTGAGCACAGCTAAGCCACCCCGCAGACCTGCTGCTGCTCCTGCTGCCCAGCCTGGCTGGCCCACCTGACCCACCAGTGAAAGGACCTCGACAGGCAAACGTCCTCTAGGGCTGGATAGAAAAGCACAACCAGGGACACTGTGCTTTGTCCTCATCACGTTGTAGCCATAAGTGCATTTGAGAGGTAACATGAACTCACCCTTGAGAAGAAATCACATGAAAAGAGGTCAGTTCTGCTAAATATGAGAAGTGCAAACTGAAACCGCAGGAAGGAATCGCCTCACGGCACTCAGAATGGCCATTGTCAGAAACTTGACAAACACTGACTGATGGAGAAGGCGTGGAGAAGAGGGAATATTCCTCCCCGATGCTGGCAATAGACACTGATAAGAGACGCTGTGAAGGCTCATGAGACGCTTATTAAAACAAAGAAAACAGGAATGCGGTTAGAACACTCTCTCGCACCATCCACGAAATGAACTCCAAATCATAAGCATCTAAAGGTCAGGAGGGGTGCTATGAAAGTCTTAAGGGAAACACAGGCAGGAAACGTGAGGATGTAAACTTCAAGGTCTTTTGGGGTTTGGATGACTTCACTGCGAGGTCTTTTGGAATTCATCTCCTAGCTCAGTGAGAAATAAACCCAAACCAGGAAAACATGACCTACTTCAATTTCAAAGCAGGTGTCCAAAAAAATAAACCTTCAGGAATGAAGAAGGCAACCCGGAAGGCAAAGAAATATTTGAAAAACCAAGATACACACAAGCAGTTCATCTGCAAAACCAACAGAAAGCTCACAATTCATTAATATTTCAATAAAGTGGATTCCGTAAAAATATTGCATCCCTATGCTGTATCACCACACACATAGTTGTATTAACCAACTGCACTTTGATTACAAAATAAATATGGGATGCGTAGCAACAAACACAAAACTAGAAGAAAAAAGGTACAAAATGAAAATGGGAAATGTTATAATACAAAGAGCAATTGAGAAATTACTTTGGATGAGATTATTACAAATCACACAAACTAGATGGGCCATTTGAATCTTTGCTTCAACTAACTAGTCAAAAGAAGACAATGAATCTGCCAGCAAGATAAATAAGGACAAGAAAGCCTTACTTAATGGGAAAGTCACATTTTACCAAGCCTACGTTCTGATAATGAGTACCATCATAAGATACATAAAATGTTGATGATATTGTCAAAAACAATTCAAAAGGTGTTAACTCTGAAGATGTATTTCCCATGTTTTTATCTGTGCCACAAGCTTCCGGGCTGCACTGTAGAAAATCTGGGCCTCAAATGTTCATGCTAAAATAGGGAGAAGTTCCTATTTCAGGCTGGCAACTCTGTGCCCCAAGTTCCTGGGCTGACATAGGGAAAAGTTCCTATTTAAGGCTGGCAACTCTGAACCTGAAGTTCCTGTTCTGAAATAAGGAAAAGTTCTTATTTCAGGCCAGCAACATTGCACCCCAAGTTCCTGGGCTGAAATGAGGAAAAGTTCCTATCATTTCAGGCTGGCAACTCTGTGCCCCAAGTTCCCGGGCTGAAATAGGGGAAAGTTCCTATTATTTCAGGGCGGCAACTCTGTGCTTCAAGTTCCTGGGCTGCAACAGGGAAAAGTTCCTATTTCAGCCCAGAAACTCTGCACCACAGGTTCCCGGGTTGAAATAGGGAAAAGTTAGATGTCAGGTCAACAATTCTGCGGGCTGAAAGGTGAACAAAAATCCCTTTCATATTATACTATTCCGGAGAATATTTGCAGCAGAATTTATTTACATATTCTCATCTAAGGCAAGGTTGTCAGAAACACAAAGAAAACTGCCATAGGAAATCACACTTAATTTTCATTTAAAATTATACAAATGGAGTTATCTATTAAACAGAAAGAGATTCACAAATCCAGAAACTAAGGATGCCTGTGGAGATTTGGTTGTGGGTGTTGCCAGACTGAGGTAGAAATTAAGAAAAAAAATTCATTATGTACAATGTAAGAAACATAATAGGATATCGTATGCAGCAGAGGGAACTATAGCCAAGATTTTTGCNATACAAATGGAGTTATCTATTAAACAGAAAGAGATTCACAAATCCAGAAACTAAGGATGCCTGTGGAGATTTGGTTGTGGGTGTTGCCAGACTGAGGTAGAAATTAAGAAAAAAAATTCATTATGTACAATGTAAGAAACATAATAGGATATCGTATGCAGCAGAGGGAACTATAGCCAAGATTTTTGCAATATCTTTCAGTTCTGTTCAGTTCAGTTGAGTTGCTCAGTCGTGTCCGACTCTTTGCAACCCCATGAATCACAGCACACCAGGC